>JAMKCH010013546.1:0-45652 GCA_023653785.1 Ophioderma brevispina | reverse complement strand
TGAGATGTTTTTTCCCAATTCAAGGCATTTTCAGTTTTTAGTATAATAGCTATACATGGTTTACCCAGCTCCCCTTAAAATAAAATTCTTAACACAATTTTAGCATATTCTACAAAATCTCACTAAAATAATTTTTATGTTGCCAAAATCAAATATTGAAACCAGGGGCCGTTTGGCGGCCATCTTGGATCTAAGATATTTGTTCATATAAAGTGGTACGACTTTGTATGATAAGCCAATTCTCCATCCAAGAGGCTGGTCTAAACGCCCCATTGGGACTAGCTAATGTGAGATTTTGGTTCGGAGCTCCGGAGGCATATATTTTCATACCCTTCATTATTCTTTGATGAATTTAAGTATTACAAAAAGAACGACTTTCTGGCCTGGCCTCGGATTGTGTGGCGTGCGTAGGTTGTAGGAACTGTTTTATAATCCAAAGGTTGTGTGTTTCGGAATACCACTCCAGCATAAATTTAATTTAAATTCTTATTTTATTTTTAGTTAGAGATTGCAATTGTAAAATCAGAGTTGGCGATGTTGAAGAGTAAATAGAGAATAGCTGCACTGAGAAGATAATTAAAACCTGGTCTTGGAGCGGGATTTTGGGCAGAATCTCATGCTTGGGACTATATTTGATTTTGGCAACATCAGAATTTTATTGAAAGAATATGGTGGCCGGAGGTGGTCCCCCGGTTTTTTTTGGATCCCCTGGCCTTTTTTTTAAGCGCTTTTTTCAAAAACCGTTTTTTTTTTTCAATACCGGCCTGTGGGGTGCGTACCGGACAACCAGCCAGGGCTAGACTTTCGCGAGAATCGAGAAGCGATCCTCGCAAAGATTCTCGGAATAATTGATTTGCAGGAATCAGTGTTGATTCTCTTAAACTTTTCGAATTTAACACATTAACGAATTAGATGATTCCCGGGAAAATTCATTTTTGAAATCAAGACTGATTCTCCGCACTCTGACTCAAATTCTACCCCTGCTAACCAATCGAACTTGATCTGGCGTGGCCCAGCTACACCCACCCATGAGTTTCGCAACCGTGAGGACCTCCGGGCCTCCTGAGAAAAATAGGTGGACAGATAGACAGAATCATGTTGGCCTATTTATATAGATGGCATAGTTGTGCTAATAAAAATCCATGTTAGAATTTCAGGGTTTTTGAAGGTAACAAGCCAGATTATTACTCGCAGTGCATTCAGGTAACATGGGACACCTCTGCACAGTCTGCGCTACTTGGGAGTTACTTCATAGATAATCCCTTACCAGCCCAGTGTGTTACCCAAGTTTTCTTCTAATCATTTTTCAAAGCTTAGTAAACATTTATTTTGAGTGAGCATTACCAAAAAAACAAAACCTTATGACATTTATGCATAAACATGCAAGTGAAGAATAATAAATGGATAGATTACTAAAATAATTACACACAGCTTAATTCAAGCTCATTGCTTCACTGGGTACTCCCCATGAGCCACTAGTGGTTCTAAAGTACTGCATGGGTACCTATTGTGTAGGTGGATTACTAACCCTCTTTTGTGGCCGAAGATGTGGTACCCAATGTAGGTGTGGTGGTATTTCATGGCAAAGCTGAACAGGTACTTCAAAGGTGTACTCTGAAGAAATGGCTCACTAGCATTTTTGGGAATGTACGTTCTCAACACTGTCATTTGTATTGGTCTGCTCGAACTTGCTCAGAGCAACGCTAAGCAATCAATATTTTTGTATACGTATGACTGTATGTGTGAAAAATTGCTGTCTCTTGCCCAAAGCTTGGGCAAATTTAAATCAAAACTTGATCAGAAGAACACGGCCCTATCCAAGGTCAGTGTGCAACGCCAATTGGGGGTTGGTTTAGAGGGTCATGTGGACCGATTTATAAGTGGCATCTCTTTGAATATATTAAATTCATTTTTTGTGCCAACACAATCAAATGTACAATCACCAAAACTCTGTCAGTTGTAAGAGGGTCGTCGAGTTCCAAATTGTGTAAACACGTTTTCAAATACGGAATAAATCGCAATCTCATCATAGTGCGCAGTTCACACTCCATAGAAGAAAAACGTGTTACAACAATTTGGCACTCGGCGTGTGGTTGTGTTGTAGGACGACCCAAGCCCCATATGAGGTGTTCACAGAATGGGTGATAAAAGAGCTGTCATATTCACATTCATAATAATAGTGCAATTGTAAATGATGGGGCAAGGCACACGATTTGAGAACCCGCCTTGTTAATTATAATATGGCAATTTTGGAGTTGCAGACGTGGGGATAACTCAATAAGGAGATTTTGAGGATTTATTGTGGCCGTCAAAACAAGTTTGGTTGAATGTTTATTATGGACCTGCCGCCCACTATTATCTGGAGATTGTATGGCTATCACACTACTTGACAAGACTTGGTGGATGGTAAGGGGCAAATTTCCTGAAATTAATTTGCATAATTCTTGTATTGCCATTTTGGTAAAATGTTTTGAATTAATATCTGAATTTGTGGATGTTGGCAGTGGAAGAGGTTCTAGAGCTGATATTTTTGTAAAATTTTGTTTACCCTTATTTGCATGTAAGGTTATGTACATGTGTCATTTTGGTTTTGAAGTTTTTACAATTATGACTACAGTGTCCCTTCAAAAAAGTGAAAAAAAGTGAACAACTCAAAAAAAAAAAATTGAAGTCTAAATTATTACGAGGTTGTACGTGCTAATTTTTTCCCTTATTTTTGTTTTCTTTTTCTGGAGGTCAAAAAATTGGCCTAAAATGGACCAACAATGCTGAAAAATCAAAAAATGAAATTTTTAACATTAAAAAAAGAAAAATTTTTCTAAAAAAAATAGCAAAATGTCAATTTGGCCTATAAACAGGTTTTTGGATTTTTGGAAAAACTAAAAAAAAATTCTGGCAAAACTCGAAATCGGGTTGGTCAGAGTCGGTGGGGCCCTGTGAAAGCGGGTTTTTTTTTCCTGTCGTCTAATGGGCATGTTGTCCGTCAATCTGGTGTTATTTAAATATTTCTCTGGTACAGCTTTCTTTGTAATGCATGTGATTGGGAAAGTTACGTTACATCAAACACTTCTGTGGTATTGCCCTCATCAACAGCAAACAAGGAAGTGATTTTGCCCAACCTCTGATTGGCTGATTATTGCTAGTGACAACAGCATGTGTTTTGAGTGGTTCAGGTCACTCGCAGCTCTCCTGCCTAAGCAGTCATGAAGAGTGCTGCGTTTGCCATCACAGAATTATTTTTTGGCGGCAATTGTAGTTTATTGTATAATCGCCAATGTTCAGAGTCAAAATGAGCTTCTTGGATTGAATATGCTTAAAGAAGGTGCCATGAGAGATTATTGAGGCACCCAAATATTTGTGTCATAATAGTAATTCCCAGAGTTTTGACTCTCAATAGATTTTTCTTTTCCTTATATTTTTGCCAAAAAGATGAAAAAAGTAAAAAATTAAAAAGGGTGATTTTTGATTTTCTTATAATTCAGTGTAAAAACATAGGCTGATTTTGTATTTAGCTCCTATAAGAAATTAGAAAATATTTCACAATTTTTGTACCAAGGAAACATTTCCATTCTTCCAGCTTAAAGCCTTTCAGTGGGGGATATTTTTTTTGGCTGGAAGAGCTTTACAACCAGTCGCAAAATTAAGTACTTTAGATTTTTTAAGGAGGGCACCTGGATCTGTGCAACTCTCCTCCACCCACGTTGCAGCCAGACGCCAAGAGCCTTTTAAAATACTGAGTCAGATCGATTATCTATTAACATGTTGGTTACAAGGGATTATTGTTAGACAATGAGTACAAAATTTATGTGAATCATATTTTTTTGCATTTAAAATATGCCAGACTTAACTTTTTCCTGGCATGGCTTTATAAAAGAAGTATCAAGAGGGATATGGCGACACACACACACAACCTTTTGACTTCAAATAATTTTACACGTAATTCACTGTCTATTTTGTGGGGGGATACACAGTATTATCCCAAGTTCTTAATGGTCTATAGTTAAAACTTGGGGATTGTACATGTGGAGAGAATTAGATGGTTTGTGGGCAACATTTTAACTAATATGAAAAATAGATGAAAAAAGTTGTTTTGGATGTGTTTGTTCTAAACTGGAATTTATGCATATAATTTGAACCATTTCTAAAACAAGTCAAAAGCTTGAGTGCCCTGGACTGTCGCTTGCTTCTGTTACTCTGTTTATGTTTAAAAAACTATGAAACACCCAAGGGGCAATCTGGTAGTAAGATGCATTGTGTTTAGTTCAAGTTATAAATGAGACAAAATACTAATGAAATTTTTCCTGCATTTACTCAATCAACATTGACCTAAAATTATCTTGTAATACATTTCTGTATCATGCAATTCCAAGAATTACCCAACTACAGTGAACCTGCAACTTGTAAGTTCGTTTTCGGATCAAACCCCTCTTACTCAAGAATTTGAATAATCTTTGTAGCATGTGTTTTCACAGAGAAAGCCAATGACAATCAATCCGAACATACTAGTAGCAAAAAATATGAGGCATCTGTTCCCTGCATGTATTAACAATAACTCATTTATCTTTCCTTGAGTCAGTGGCTCTTGAACATGATTCTTCACGTGACTTTCCACCTGAAGAACCTTTTCCAAGAGCCACTGACTAAGACTTGGCAATTGGCGCATAGTATGTTTGAGGTCAATGGGTTCTCAATTACTTTTCACCAGGGCTAGAATTTCAGGCGCGAATTCCAAGAATCGATTCTCTCAAAGATTCTCGTAAACTGATTTGCGTGAATCAATGGTGATCGCGTAACCTTAAACTTAACACAGTAGGGAATTAACAGGGGTAGAAAATTTTTTCGTCGCTGATGCGAGAAATCCGTCTTTGATTCCAAGTCAACAAATTTTTGCTAGAAATCAGCTGATTCGCTCCTATCTTTAATTTCTAGGTTTCTGAGAATCAACTTGATTCACGCAAATCAGTTTACGAGAATCTTTGCGCGAATCGATTCGCCGCCACATTGTAGCCCTGATTAGACAATTCCTTCCCGCAAAATATTTTGTTTTTGGGGAATCAAGACTGAATCTCGCACACCCGACAACATTCTTACCCTTTTGGCTAAAAGGGCCAGAGACATGCCGAACATATTTGAAGAGTTTCCCTACTTGAGGGCCAAATGCACCTGAAAAATCTTATGTTTACCTTTTATTTTTGACAAGTAGAGGCAAAAATCTATGGTTGGGGGCAATATGGGCAAACTCATGTAGAGCATCTTGAACAAAAATAATTTACTACCAATTCTTAGCTTCCCAACTGAAACCACTAATAGGGCAATGAATGTGACTTAAAATCTTAAGTTTTGGCAGAATCCAGTGCATTGGTGTAAAAAATGTAATGAATTTAATAATTGTGAACATAATGAGAAAATTGAATATGTCAGTGTTAATTCATCAATAATACATGTAATGCTGAAATGCATTTCAAAAACTTATTTCAGGTTCAACTATGGGTTGAGAATTCCCATGAGAAAGCCATTTATTAGGTGCATTCAAGTATTGGTAAACCATAGCCATCACACTGAGTATAACGTTTCGACCCTACAATATAAATCCAAGAGGGTCAGCCCTGACTTATTGGTCTTTAATCAGGTCAAACTTGAATCGCAAAGCAACTTCTGTTATTTTGGCTGAAAATCCATCCAAATTCCAGAGATTAAAATCTTACATTGCTACAAAGAGAAACCAATAACCCCAGCAATGCCTACTGCCCTTTGACTTATTTTGCACGACCACCATTACAAGTCAATGTCCTGGTTTTTTTTAAAACTCACAAAGTGAACACTTTATAGCCAGGACAGCTAAGGTTGGTGCCATTGCATCCATCAGCATGATTGCTTGACTAATAGACAACTTATGTGCGATGTGATGACCACTTGAGGCATGTTCACTGTAGTGACATGTAGACGCACTTATGGCTTATGGCCGTAGGACAGAAGCTACCAGAACTTGATGACTTAGTGCCAACTTTCAAGGCTATCACCGATATTTTGTTACTTTTTCATAATCATGTGTCCAAGCGGAATGGCTTTCTCTATCGTTCCGGACCGCCATTTTGTTTTACCAAGTCATAAAATGGAACCAGTTCGCAACTACGCCGCACAAGCAAGGGTCAGGGCCCGATTCCGGTTGCTAACATAGATGTTAGTGGACCAGTATGAACAAGGCTTTGGACATTTTACCATGTATGGAACAAACTTAATTTCTAACCCGCTGTCATTGGTCATAACACTATCCTCTATATCCTACATACTAATTTGTAACAAAAACTCTCTAACTACCGAACTTGAGTTCTCTCCCAATAGTGCAACTTGGACCTTTAAAATATATACAAGCACTGTGCGTTCGTCGCAAAGAAATATCAACCACTGAAAAAGATGGAATTATGTAAACAGTGATTGGATGAATTTCATGAGTCACCAATCAGAAAACTAAGATTTCGGTCAATGTTCCTCCACGGGTTAATGATTGGCTCCACTTAGTCCCCATAATTCAAGACTCCTGAAGCAGAGCTTAAACATTGTCTTTCCAATTCGAACCAAACTTAACCCAAAAATAAAGGGGAAAAAAATCAAGTGTAGACCAGTGGGACCACATAATTTGAGCTCTTCTACTCGGTTTGTCCTTCTCATAAACGATAAACCTGGATTGGTGGAAAACATCGGGAGGGGTACATGGATAGGAAAGGCTTCCCAAGACAAGCTATGTGATTTCATACTTGCCCAAATTTGAGAAATACATGATTTATAAAAGAGACACTGGCAAATTTGAAACAATAGTGCACCCTCAAGATTGTTTTTTCAAAATTAATAATTTTTGCATGGTTGTGAAGCTTTTACGATACATGAGACCTCACCGAAATTGATTTAGCCCAAATCAGGGCACCTTTATAAATGAGTCATTCAGAAGACGACAGAAATGGCATTTAACACAAGAAAACACTGCCGGAGTTGATTCCCCCCCACGGCATTCACCTGGTGACCTTTCCGTGACCTTTGTGGTTTTAATGTCAATGAGTAAGAGTCTATGATACATGTAAATAGTTACAGCGCAGTTAGCTTACCAATGACGGGATTGTATTTGGGGGTATGTTATTTTCATGTTGTACATATATCGTATTCTTCCAATGGGCCTTACTATCATTGCCAAGCAAACTTGATGAAATTTCATATTTTGTGAAATGAGCCAGTGCCCCTTTAAAGCCAGAACAGCAAAGGTCTTAACAACCCTTTAATAGTTAAAGCAATTTTGCTAGTTTGGGATTCCAACACAACCTTCTCTGTTACAACTGGTTATTTCTCAAGTTTCACAATCTTTGGCATTATTCCTTGGAGAATGATAAATTTGACAACACTTCACTATTAAGACATATGGTTTAAGAAAATAATAGGTCATGGAGGACCTACAGATTGCACTAACATACACTGGCAAATAGAATATAATTTTTTAAGGTCACAAAGTTCAGTTCAAAGACTCTTTACGGAACAAACTCCCTACCCAACTGAGACACTAAAAGGGGGACAGGTTTGAAACTGTCAGACACTGGTTAAAAAATCCTTGCCATAATCATAGTGTAGATTAGATTCAACAAAAGCCTCCACTCAATTGTCAAAGATCAAAAGCTTATGCCAAAATGTTTAAGTTTTAAATGATCCCAGAGCGTTTTGATCCCATACCTTGCATTGAAAACCTTGTAATTCATTAGGTAACAGGAATCATTCCTTTCTCAAAGGTTAACAAAAAATCGTTGAAATTGGCGGTGTAATTCATAATGCATAAAACAAGCACTCCTTTCTATCACAACATTTGAAGCTACATTTCAAGATCTTAGCAACTTTATGATATGTCCAAACATATAGATATCCTTTTAAAACTTCATCTGTAACACCCACAGATTGTACCAGGGATCGCAGATCAAAGCATCCACCTGATGTGTAGATTCCACATGAAACTTACCATTTGACATTCAGATCTATCTTAGAATGTGGACTTGACCTTATCAAATATGATATTACTATATTGCATCCCAAGAACCAAATTGGTTGCAATTGAATTCTAACTTTCAAATGGCCACCAAAAGTTTCATGTAAATTAAACATCGGAGAGGCAGGTGTCCACACAATGACCTAATGGTTAGACTAAGTTAATAGTGGACCCCATTATCACTCGTTCAGGTGACACAATAAAAGCCTCACCTCATTCAACTGCTGTTGGACATCAAACACAGAATAACACTTTTAGCGCTTTAACTCTCAGATGCAATCAGGGTTAGGACAAAAAGGCCCATTGCAAGAGATGCCAAGTGTTAGACTTGGCAGGAATAACACTTAATTAGAACACCAGGGCAGCTATTGCAGATGGGGCCTCTTGCAGTAAACCCTTGATTTTTAGTAGGGTCGTATTTCTCAACCCTCGATTATTACTAAGCTCCCTACACCCGGAGCACAATTTTATACAAAAATTAACCAATTGATATGTACAGCTTATTCATACACGGGTGGATTTATACTTGTGAGCAATATCAACACGTTCAAAAGTTACGACATCCTTAAAAAGGAATGGGTGCTTTTCTCACAAGATCTTTACATGCTCTTAAAAGCAGTAACATGAACACCACCAATATAATTAGTTAAACGTTCATGATTTCCAGGTCTATTGTGACTTTAAAGCAGTAACATTCTATTGCAAATATTCTTTGTTTTTGACAAATTCTTCAACACCACCAATAATAATTAGCTTACAGTTCATGTCTTCTAGGTCCATTTGTGATTTAGGAATCACAGTGCCTGATCTTAGGTCTTCAAGAGAACATGATCATCTGAGAATACTTTCCCCAAATTTGAACTTGATTGGGTGTAGAAGACCTAATGAGAACATTCAGAAATACATAGGACAACAAATTAGTTCTGCCACCCCAGTCAGTCCTTCAGGGAAGCACACTTGAAATTTCTATCAAGCATGACTGAAAAATTGAATCTTTTTTTATTTCATAAAGATGGCATTTTTTTTAAATTTCACTTTGATAAGGTCATGTGATTAATGCATAGGTAAAAAACTTTACATATTCAGTTCCAAAAAAAATGGGGTGGAACTCTTCTAGAACCTGTCTGAGCTGCGCCTTTAAACCACGATATAGTTATTCCTGGGGGGGGGGCGCTGGGGAGAAGTAAAATCTTTGGGGGAAAAATTTGAAAATTTTAAAACAATTTTGGCCCCACCATTCCCCCTCTGGCATTGCCAATACCAAGATAGATTTGTTACATAAATGATTTCAAAAATATACAAAATATATAATCAAACTCCACTATTTTTTTACCAAAGTTAAAAAAAAAAAAAAATGTTTTTAATAAGTTATTTTTTCCCTGTGCAGTAACCTCAGCATGTGTATCAATGATTAGGAAAATATTGTTCAACTAATGTTGACAGCCATTTTACATGCAAAAACAGCAAAATGCAATGCAAACACAACACTGATGTTTACTGAGTGGAGGAATGAAAAAATACTCCAAAATTATAGCATGGGCCTACAGGCTGCAAACTTACATAATGTAACACTTAAATTATAATAATACCATTGTATATGTGATAATTACATTTTTCATCCACTAACTGATTACAAGTCATTTTAAGATGCCAAGAATATTGCCGCTAATAATCACCATTTTCTTGGACACTAAACGTTGTGCAACTTCAACATATAGGAAAACAGTACATTCATTTTAATAAAAACATGTTCTTTTTGCCAAAACCAACATCATAGTTTTCTAATTAAAGGGATCAAGCCAGGAATAATGCATGGAGATTCCATTTTAACTATTTAAAGTAGGTAAAAAAATCATGAAATTTAAAGAAATCAAGTGTTTGAGAATTTTATACCATCGCCTGAAATTGCATCAGGATGGCCACTCTACAAGACCAAGCTGATTGTGGTACCCACCAGGACAGAATAAACAAAGATAATAACAATACATTTTAAACACGGAGCAGTCAAGCAGTACAGGTCACGGTGCACAATATCAAAGCTTCCAAATCTGGACATTTGCAGGCAAATGTTTTGATCAAGTCCCATGCTTTTTTTTATGCAAACATTGGAAGTCAAGTGGCACATAAAAATGTACGTATTGTCTTTGATGGATTTTGAGCAACATTGCAGGTTATGTTTAGCCCATCCACCACAGTAACAAAGATACAAACATGCACTTTATGATTTTTTTTTTAAAAATTGATTAACAAATTGCTGCTTATCCCTTTAAAAGCCACTAAGTTATGACTTCAAAGGAAGTTTTCAAATGCTCTTCCATTTACAATCTATATTCCTATGTAGAATCAACAGGACTCTTCCATTGAAAATCCATACTCACTCTAATTTGCAATCTATATTCCCTGCAGAAGAATTCACAGGACTCTTCACAGGAAGAGGTTTAGATTTCAAATGCAGTTATTCAAGGGGATTTCCATGGAAATCCACACTCCCTCTGGTTTTTCAATCTTTCAGTGAAGATTTTAATTGCAATAGCTGGTTCCTTCACTAAAAGTAGAGTTCCCATCATATACCCAAAGCGCTGAGTGATCCACACTCTAAAGCTTCGACTGGCATTTTCAATCATCAAAACACTGTTGCTCTTTTAAATCAATTTCTTTCACTTTAAATTTAGAGTCATTGATTTTTTTTGTATATATTTTTTTTATTTGTGCCCAATCTACTCCAAAGTAAAAGACAAATGTTCTTCAAGTGTTTGGAAATAATGACACACACACACACACACACACACACACACACAACAAAAATCATTTACAAAATAGGAGAAATGAAAATTTACACATCTTAAGTACATCAATATCTCAAACTGATTATCTCATATTTTCACCTGTTTATCACGTTAACTTTTTCAAATACAGAAAATACTCTCCCATCTATCATGTCTTTCTTATATACATCACATATTTTCAGGTATACAATGATCAATGCACAGAATTGCTTGGGAGAGAACAATGACATTAGTATCAGTTGAGTGCAATGTTTGGAAACAAAAAACTAAGGACCAAAGTTTTCTACTTTTATAAACAGAAAATAAGTCAGTATCTACAGAAAGAACAAAGAAGAGAAAGATCTATAATCCTTATCAAATTGACTGGCAGCCATTTAATTGAGAAAATCAAAAATAAATCTGAACACAAAATTTGGAAGCATTTTATAACACTTTCCAAAAGAGAAAATTGATTTGGAACAAAAATCAGCTCTATACTTTGCTGCTTAAAATCCCAAGTAAACCATCAAACTGTTTTATTTTACTTTTTTTTTATCTCGTTGTATCAAATCGTGGATTTCCCTAAAAGAATAACACTTACAAAGGATGACTTAAGAGAATATTAGTTACAGAAGAGAAATTACATGGTAATTTAAACAATGAAAAACTTTGGTCCTAACATAAAACAACTCAAAAAGAATTTTGTAATTGATATTATTATTATACAAATTATTAAAAAAAAAAAAAAAAAAAAAAAAAAAAAAAAAAAAAAAAAATCTGACAGAGGGGGAAACAAAAGAACAAAAATTATTCCCTTTTTTTCTTTTTTCTTTGTTTTTTCTTTCCTCTTTCTTTTGGAAAACAATGAGTGTTCCTGTCGCTTGAACACAGGCAAGGACTGCACTTCACGGAGAGATACAGGGAGATCATTCAAAAAGACGAGCAGCAGCGAATGTAAAGCTCATGTCACCAGCTCGTTTGCAAGATCTCGAAACAATGAGCCGGGTACGATCTGATGATGAGCGCAGTCGTTGCCTATATTCAGCAGGTTTCGTGTTCTGGAGATGCATCGTGGCTGATAGATAATTGGAGCCATATCATTTAAGGCTTTGTAGATGTACAGCATGAGTTTGTATAGAATTCTTTGTCTAACAGGGAGCCAATGCAGTTCCCTAAGCAAGTCAGTAGAGGACTGGTCCCGTCCGCAAGCTACCAACCGCGCAGCCTTGTTTTGCAGGCGTTGAAGGCGAGTAAGGTCAGCCTCACGCAAGCAAGAAGAAGAGAGTTTGCATAGTCAAGGCGGGAAAGAACCAGTCCTCTAACAACATGCTGACAGCATCAGTTGTGATGAAACGCCGTATACGCCAGAGGTTATGTATGTGAAATTTAAAGATTTACAAATAGAGTTGACTTGAGAATACATAGTGAGAGACACATTAAAGGTGACGCCAAGATTCTTGATTGATGTTGATCTCTGGATGGATAATTCACCCAACTTCAAAGTAATGTTGGAAAGAGCAGCAGAAACATTTCTATTAGCTATAAGAAAAAACTCTGTCTTATCCTGGTTTAAACGAAGTGTGTTATGAATCATCCATGCATTGATAACATCAATGCAAGAAGATAACCTGGCGAGCACGCGTTGACAATCACCCTCAGATCTGGGATCAAACTCGGCATAAAGTTGTAAATCCAATCAGCATAAGCATGGAAAGAAATATCAAAAGCACGCACATATTGCCAACGGGGGATGTATACAAAATAAACCCAGGGGGGACGTGATTGAGCCCTGCGGCAACGAATATCTCAAATCATGGTCATCAGAGAATTCCCCATCAATAGACACTTTGGTCACGCGATCTCTTAGGTAGGTGGAAAACCATGATTTAGCCATGTGCTTGATGCCAAATTTTGATTCCAGTCTGCCTAACAACATATCGTGATCGACTGTGAAGGACCATGAGGACAGCTTTATTTTTATCAAGGGAGCAGAGAAGATCATTCTTGACCTTCAGAAAGCAGTCTCTGTACTATGATGACGCTTGTACGCAGATTGAAGATGCTCACCAAGATTATTGAGGTCCACATGGTACATAACTTGACGTGACGCTGCCTTCTCAATGACTTTAGAGAGAAAGGGCAGGTTGGATATAGGCGATAGTTTTAAGACAGTTTCTGTCAGCATTGCTCTTCTTAATCACGGGTGTAATAATAGATTCTTTCAGAGCAGAAGGGAAAATGCCGCTGGAAAGAGAAGCATTAACAATTTTAGTGATGAAGGGAGCCAAGATGTCAAGGTTCTCTTTGACAAGCCAAGAGGGATTGTGATAAAGTTTGGTTATAAAGTTGTTAACACCAAAAATAACCATGTATATCCTTCAGTTTCAGGATACCTCCGATCGTTATTACAACCAAGAGCATCACAAGGATTGCCACCTAACATGCTAAAAAGCTCTAAAAGTAGTTTAAAAGAAGCAGGTTTTTAAGCCTTCGCCGAGCAAATGATGTTATGTGTCAATGTAGAATGATGAAAACACTTCGAAAAAAACACGCCAAGATGAGGCTTATAAAAGTTTTTGACACTGAAAATAAACCATATCCTTCAGGATACTTGCTCCTATCATTATTACAACCAAAAACAGCAAAATGATCGCCACCTGCTGATAAAGAGGTCCTAAAAGTAGTTTAAAGAGTAAGGATTTTAAGCATTCGCCAACAAATCTTACGTTGGGTGTATATGTAAACAAACCACTTACCAAAGTGACAGCAGCCGCGACGGCCCGCTCTTTGCCCCCTCTTTCATACCCATGAGCATTTGCGGTTCCGCTTAGCGATAAACCTTATGTACATTGAAGAAATCTGTACAAACTGCCAATAAGTACAGGTGGTTGTGCACTTCCCAGTGGTAGAAGATCCCTGAGTCTTGAATGAAGGGTATTATGGTGACTTCTCGCTGCAAGAAAAATATGGCAAATATTGACCTTTTCTACATTTCCCACCCAATGACAGACAAACCCAGGAGAAACACCGAGCAGGCAATGCAGGAAATGCAGTGTATCAGCATTTGGCCTCGACCATTGCCAGGTTCGGCTGCAAACAGCTCTAAAAAAAAACATTCCACAATGTTGACATTTTTGTGCAATGTGGCTTGTGCACATTTTCCCATCCCAATGACAAACCCACAGGAACACTCTGGTCTGTATGACACAACCACGTTGAAACAGCGTTTAAAGTTAGACTGGTCTAAGACAACAAGTAATTTTGTTCAAAATGGACATTATTCACATTTTCTTCAGAAAGGAACTATAAATTTCAAAGATTAAAATGCCATTTCAAATAAATACAAAATCTCTCATGTCAACAGAATGGAAAATGTCTTTCTGGTGGGCTAAATTACACTAAGAGGCAGGTCTAACTTCGACACCGTCTAACTGCTTTGTGAATATGCGACCGGGTCTCTGCAATATTCCTTATTTAACGCAATAGCTCTTCGGAAAAGGAGATATGGCCAATATGTTCACTTTTCTGGGAAATCTGGCATTAAAATAGACCAAACATAAACCATTTCGTCAGATTTGCATTGCAATCCGGTCCAATGTGGATTCAGTAGAAAAAGGGGTCATGTACAAAATTGATTTAGTTGCTGAGGTATAAACTCATACTGCATAATCTTATCGTGATGCGGCTGATATGCAATTGGGAGACACGTTGCATCTTCTGCGCCGATCTGAGAAAGTAGTTTCTTAGATGTGCTAAGCATCAATTAGCAATAATGCATGCAATCAACAATGCTTGAACTTTGCACATACTTAAACTAGCCATTGGTGACGGTGATGAAAAGAGTGCTTCAAATAGTTTGACTGTACACTGCGAACCTGAAGGAGGGCCTTGCTCACGGTAATTCCATGTACGTTGTCTTTCCGCACAACTCAGGTGTAGTATCCTGAAGGTAGTAATCAATTACCAATGAGAGCTCCTTGTAGACAGCCAAACGATCTCGGTCACAGCAGCTCAATCAGTACCTCAAAGATAAAATAAATGTACATTATTCATTGGCGGATTACTATTACATAAAAATAAATTTACAAGCCCAAAATGGCAACATGACAATAGGCAATTTGTTCAGTGGGATGTGTAAAGGGCAGTCTTTAAAGGTTTTCTCTTTACTATTCAACGTTACAGTGAATTGAAAACAAACTATTCAAACAATGAAAAAACTTATGTACGTAATAATATTTCCAACACAAATTGTATGTGAAGTTAAAAAACAAATAGTGATAGACTTGGAATCTGACTCTGACAGGAAAATTAGGCTTAGAAAAAAAATTGAATTCACCCAGTAAATCAACAAGGAATCCAAATATTTTTATTCAAAAAAATGTAGAAACAATACTAAGGAGAATGACTTGACTTGACTTTAATGCATAGGACGGGGTGTCCTTTGCTCTTCTCATGAGTACTTCTCCTCCATCTGGTCTGCCCCTTGCAATAGATTCGGCATTTGGAGGTCCAAGCCTGTTTCATTGGGGATCTGGTCCTTCCAGCCTCTTGCTGGTGGGCTACCGTGGCTTCTACGCTTGTTGAAATCTTGCGTATAGGCTTGGTATGGTAATCTGTGTTCCTGCATCCTGACGACATGTCAAACCACTTCAGCCGTCTTCTGGTGACTGCATCCGTGATTGTGCATGTATTTTCAGCACGCTCATCTAATTTATTTAATTTCATCATTCGAATTTTGTCCAGAAGGTGCCCTCCTAGGATGGACCGTGATGCATCTCATCTCAAAGCTTTCTAGCTTTGGCAGTCTGCCTTGCGCATACCTACCCCGGACTCTGCTCCATAGGTGGCACTGGGGGAGTATAAGAGACTGGGTCTAAGCCTGACTTTGAGCGATCTTGTGATGTCATGATTGCTCCATATGGTAAAAGTCTGATCACTACGCATGCCCATTCTGCCAGTCTTGTATGCCTCTTATTTCCTCACACTTAACCGAAGGCAATATTTCCAAGAAAACAAAATCATTTCTTTGTCAATAGGTGTCTGGTAATGTGGCTGATGTCTCTTGGTCAAACTCGGACATGATCTTGCATTTAGTTGGGTTGATCTTCATTCCCATTCCCAATTCACCCATTTGTCGCCGGCTTTTTCCAGTTCTTCTTGGGATACTGTAACTTTTTTCAAAGACCACCTTTCCACCATTTGCATCAGGTTTGTGCATTGGCATAACAAAAAGGGGGGTTTTTTTTTTTGTTGATTTTAATCTCTCCCATTTGGATTACGGAGCCTAGATTTTGAACTCCTCTCATTACAAATACTAAGAAGAGATTGAAGATGCATGGAGATAGATGGCATCCCTGTCTCACACCAACTAAGACTTCGAACCAGTCCGTGCGTTTTCCATTCCACCACTACTTAGCATATGGTTTGCACGCTACACCTTTTCTACCAGGTCTACAGCGTTGCTTGTCTACCCAATTGATCTTAAGCGTGAAATGCTGAGCAAACAGGCCACTATAGCAACATTCCAGGATAAAGAGGGTCAGAATTTTGTACTCATATTTTGTTCTTTTATTAAAGTCCCAAGTACTCACACCAGAAATGGTAATGCAAAAAAATCTGATTGTCCCCCCCTACAGAAAGTAGCCGGACCCCCCTAAAATGGGCTCCCAAAACCCTGTGCAAAAAACCCTGAAAATTGCTATTTTTTACATATTTAGAGCATCTGTTGAAATATAAAACAAATATTGAGCAAGTAAGTTTTTCATATCATGTAATAATACATGGTTTTATGTCATGAAGCTGGATAACAATTTTTAAAACAATGATGGAATGTTTCCATTTTCTGTTGAGGGGTGAGGCTATTTTCTGTTTATAAAATTTGTTCAAATTTCAATTTTAGGGACAATTTAATGGAAATTTCAAAAAAAACATCATATCTTTCAAATTTGTTTTATTTTTGTACCAAATATACTCCCTATTGCTTATTAACAAAATGCATTAAAAAATCACGGGCCTTCGTCTCCTTGTATTTACTACATGACCACATAAAAAGTACAGTTCCAAAAATCATCAAAAATGGCTCTTTGTGTAATGCACTTTACTCCATAATTTTATGCCACCAAAAACCAGTATCAGTTATAATAAAACTCAACATTTGACTTCGTAATAGTGTCTGCATCATTAAAACATGTTTTATGTTATAGGACTATTCCATTATTTTATGTCCCTCCCCGGGGTGTTTGCAACAAATTGAAAAATGCCTTGTATTTGTTATAAGAAACAGTTTTATAAAGTCAATTTTAACGAGACTTGAGGTTAAGATGCAATATGGGTTCCCTCATATGTGGATGACGTCAAAGGTCAATAGGGACCAAGGTCAAAGGTCATCCGAGGTCCATGTGGTTTAGGGTATGTATTATGTATTCCGTGTGGTTAGATTTTTGTTTTTTCAGGGCTTCCTAGAAACGTTGAAGTCCGATTTAAACCCATATTATGTTTTCGAATCTTTCCATCCATACTACTTCCTACCCACTACAGAAACCAATATAACGGCACCAATTGGGCATTTGGATGACCTTTTTCACACTTTGGACACTATCCACTATTGTGATAGAGTGCAAGTTCAATATTAATACATGCCAGAAATTTTTCAGAATGTAAAGAGACAATTATGAGCCAGTGGTTGAGTAGTATATGTTCCATGTTAGATGTGTGTGTGTGGGGGGGGGGCAGGACTTGAGCAAGTCGTTGGGGCGATGTGTTCGTAATACGTAATCCGGCAATGTATTATTGAATATTTTAAAAACAAACCACAGAATCAGATATTTGCTGCCAGGTTGCAGCCAAACACCCTCAACACAGATACGGAATTATCCAAAATAAGTAGGCCTATCTGTTATCTTAAACACAAAGTTGGCCATGCCCTTAAATAAGGACATTAACTCCTGGCAGTATTGTCTTCCACCACCATTACCATAGCTGCCACGGTCACAGATCATGCTTTATAGGCTAAGTAATTAGGCTAATTGAGGCAACACCTTTCATGAACCAAAGCTACTGGGAAAACAAGATGTGTGCAAACCCAGCTACACTTAATAATTGGTGACTGGAGGAGGTCCAATTACTATATTAATGAAGTCCCCAAGTGGGCTATTAGAATAATGTGGACCAATTGTGATTGGTATAACTGTTTTGCCAGACAAGTGGACCACTACCAGCATGATAATTGTACGCGTGTAAAGGGAAACACTGAAACTAAAGCATGGTATTTTACTGAAGTATCAGAATAGTAAAAGAGACCAAGGGTACATTATCTTGATTCCAGGAGCCCACCAGCCTTGGACAAAGCTGGGGGGGCTTCTATTAACTTTGATAATATTTTGGTGGTTCCCGATTCTGTTGGTTACCTGGGCTGTTAGTTATTTGGGGTTCCCCAGTTGGTACAGTTTGGGAGGGGGTTGCTGTTAAATTTTTTTAAAATTTGGTGGTTCTTGGGTTCTGCTGGTTTCTGTGGATGTTAGTTAATTCCTTAAGTGGTTTCCAGTGGCTACTGGTTCCATGTATCGGTGGTTCCCAGTGGTTATTGGTTCCATTGTCTCTGTGTTTCCAGTGTCTAATGTTTCAATGTTTTGGAGCGTCCTTGTGGGCCAGATGCATTTTGGTGGTCCCGCGGTGTACTGGTTCCAATTATGGTGGTTCTTCAGTGGCTCATGGTTCATTTTTGGTGGTCCTGGGTGTACCTTTTGGTGGTTCCTGTCTAAGGTTCAATTTTTAGTTTCTTGTGGCTGTCAGTTCCATTTTTAGTGGTTCCCTTCCATTGGTGGTATCGGTGTCTACTGGTTCCATTGTTGTTAGGTTTTCTTGTTCTGTCGGTTCAACTTTTGGTGGTTCCTAGCTTCTACTGGTTTCAATATTTGGTGGTTCCCAGTTACTATGTTCAAATTTTTTTGTGGTTCCCAATTGCTACTGGGTGCAATATGTTGGTGGTTCCTGGTGTCTACTAGTTCCATTTTGGTTCCCAGTTCAATTTCTAGTTTACCTTGTGGCTGTGGTCCATATTTTGGTGGTTTCCAGGTGCTGCTGGTTACAATATTGTAGTGGGTTTCTGGTGTCTCACGGCTCTGTTTACTTTTATGTTTATAGTGGTTTACAAATAAGTTGGGAATTTATTAAGTCAACCCTGCTTTATAGTTGGATACAAGTCAATGAGTCTGTGAAAACATACTAATGATAAAATTGGATGGGTTTCGTTCGCAAGATACACAAAGATATTGATCTCGCTATATAAGTTTAAAAATCTGTGCTCGACGCTGCGCGTCTCGCACAATATTTTAAAACTTTAGCTCGACCATATCTTTGTGTATCATGATCCATCCATCCAATTTGATGATCAGGACTTGGGGTTTAACAGGTGGCAACAGGGGTGCCCTTCATAATGGTGGTTTAGTCAAAGGTCAGGGACCAAGGTCAAAGATGTCATCTGAGGTCAGTTCCAGATACCATCTTGCCAGTGTGATGATGCCAAGTTACTTGCAGTATTTTGTAAACTTGATAATAAGCACAAATATGGTGCAATGCTGGCAAAAGATACGTGAAACTGCGCTCGTATGCATTTTACATTACATAATTTTAGTTATTTGTGATTTATTTCCTGTTCAATACCATCCTAAACTCATATGGTCAAAGGTCTACACCGGCTCTTTTTTTTTTTTTTTTTTTTTTTTTTTTGGGTTTTTGGGGTGCGAAGGGCCGGCTGTCCTCCTTTTTCAGCGGGTCAACTGAGACAATTGTAACTAGGGTTGTCGGTTAACTTTGTAGTTAGTGAATCTAAATGAGATCAATCTGGGTCGTGGGTGAAGATTGAACTGCCTATGAAATAAGGTCAAATGTCACAATACTTTGTAAGGTTAAAAGGGACATTCTCAGGTCGAAGGTCAGTCAAGGTCAACGTGGTCAGTTAACTCTTGCGAAGCTGAAATCCAATGCAACCACCCATGGAGCATTGCAAAACGTTGTAATATGTTAATGAGGGCAGATGTCACATACTGAGGGCAAGAGTCATAATAGGCAAGTACAAACAGTAAGAGGATGCCTGAAAGTACATGTTGTTCAAGAACTGCCTTGTTGACATATCCACTAAATTATTAGTACGACTACTTCACAAACGGATCCGGACAAAGGATGATAAAAATGGAAGATGTTATTTGTACTAATACTCTCTATGTATCTATGATCATGTATTTAAATGTGCATTTTCCAAAAATCCCTATTTATAACAGGCATTACAAAGGAGCGGCTTCACGTGCTTTCACAATAAAAATCTTCCTAAAATGTAATTGTAAATGTCTTAATGTGGTTACCCAAACTTAAGTGATCAAAGGTGTTCTTTACACGTAATAGCCAATTATATATCAAAGCAATAACAGCACACTTTTGAAGAGCGCTTCCATTTTATTAAAAATAGCGATTTTGACAGTTGTGTTGGCAATGTTTAGTAACTCAACCTGCGAGCGGTACTGCTCAAACAATTTGTCATAAAAGAAGCGTTTGTAATTGACTGGGATCCGATATGCGGAGCTCGGGAACACATGTGTCAACCTCACGAAAATATCTCTACCTTGACTCTACGAACCGACGGAACAATAAGATGAGCATAGACACGTGCATGTGCAATTCCGGCTTTTCATATTGGAATGACCTTTTCAGCAGCGTTGAATTATATCGACGATCTCATATTAATTATGCTAATTACAACAATTCCTCCTTTTGCGACACAAGCAGAGTTTTGAGCTATACCATTCACATGTATTGTTTTTATTACTAGTCAATACCAACGCAACTGTGCAAAATCTCAAAGTATCTAAACTTGGGCGCGCTTCAACAAATGTGCTGTTATGCTTTAAGGGATTGCTAGCCTTTTCTTTTCGTATAGTATGTATGGCACTGACATGTCGGTTTTGTGAGCATTTACAATTACAATATTGACGATTTGACGTTGTGTACGGTGTATGATAGAGGTGTTTTGCTGTCGGCCTAAGAGGTGGTTTGTGGTTTTGAGGTACAATGGATTGTTAGTGAGCATGACAATGGTGGACTGGAACCGAGCGCTATGATCAGGGTAATGCGATTTTTCACCATGGCACAAAGTATTCGGCCTAGGACCCGAAACTTTAAGCCCACAGACTCTACCATTCTGGTTTTCGAGTTCTACAATTGCACTTTCATTTGGTAGTCCCTATGATATAGATTTAGCACGTGGAATAATCTGTGGCCAATTTGTTTTAAATTTGGAAAGGACCCAAAACATAAAAAAAAAAATAAGCGTATCGGCACATCACTCCAGGAGAAGTTGTGTAATCTGCCCAAAATTGTGGTTGTATCTTTGTAACACTAAACCCAAAATATCCCCAAATGTAGAGAAAAAGTCGTTGTGTCTTCTAATTTTTGGGCTTTTCCAAAGTAAACCTCTCGCGATGTTTTGTCTTTTGAAATGCTATTCTTGTTGAATTTAACTCGCACACAATCTATGATATATTTTTAACCATCCCAGTGAATTGTCAGAGCAAACAGATCTCCATAAAAAGGAAATATTGAACACTGATTATACTTCATGTACAAAAAAATCCACTCGTGATGCAGGTAGTATATATCAGTGAGAGTTTTTACTATACATGGCTTGAATAAAACCGGTGATATCACCGGTGATATCATGATATAAAAACAAATATGATTCCTAAAATACCGGACTAGTAAAATAATCATTCGGTCAAATTTTTGAATGTTCCCATTTCACGCGGCTTCGCCTCGTGAAATAGAAAAGTACATTTAACCTCATTATATATTTTTTTACTATACACTCTTCGGCATTCAAATATTTGTATAACGAGCAATGGGACTTCTCCAGATTACATAATGATCTAATAAGAGAGACTTCTCTGCACTTGGATTATCTAGCAAGTTCTCCAATTTAAATGTTCAAATGCTTTTCTGGCACTTTCTCTTAACTCTATTTGCCCCCTACAAACTATTATCGAGTATTTTTAGCACATTCTAAATGGTAACTACGTAGACTAAAAGTGGGAACGAAATGGTCAATTATTCTCGGTAAGCCTAAATGAAAGCCTTAGGATAATTGCATAATACATTTTTCTAATATTCTGCAGAGTATGCATGAACTTAAACCCAGCTTTATAAACTTGTCATTCGGCATCATTTAGAGCCTAAAACTTCAGAAAAATCCAAAATTTTCCTTTTTTGGGTGCAAATTATTGGTGTTTTCACTATTACAACTTGCTGGTTAAATTGGAATAATTTTACGACTCAATAGACCTTACGACGTCATTGTGACTCCATAATAGGTGTGGTAGTACTTATTTTGGTGTCAATTAAAAGAAGAGTACTAGCCATCCACTGGTATAAATTCATAGCGAATTCCCAAAAGGGGGTGGTTAACTACCACTTGGTTTAAAACCGGGTTACCACAACAAATGCTTGGTAAGACGAGGGTAGTACGTATGTAGGAAGAAGTTCTTAATGGCACGGATGTTACGGATTAACCCCTTATAATAATTATGACCAAGCTTGAAAAGTAATAAAGTTACTTTAAAATATCTTATTTACGGTTTACTTCTCTGTAAATTAATCAGTCCATGAATTCCATATCTTGGATTTTTTCACAAAAAATTCAATGGGTTCTTACTAATGCCCCCTGTGTCAAATGGAAATGATCCACGTTTTAGGACTACCTCCAAAATTCGGTTTATCAATACCAGTTGAAATAATAGAATGCATTAAATTATTAGGCTTTTGACCAAAAAAGATGAGTTAAATCATCAATCTTAAGAAAATTGTTAATTTGCCTTATTGGAAAAGTAGCATAATCTAACAGATTTGGATCTCGGAAACCAAAAGAGGCTCCATGATCTTGATTTCGTTTTTATTAGGTTTGGACAGAAATACCTTTACTGTGAAAATGAAAAATGAAAAAAAGATATGAAAGTTGTCATTTTTTCTTCAAAATGGCTAAAATGTAATGCTTTTTGCAATTTTGCTCAAGTCAAAATTAGATAAACTCCCTGTCAAAAAAATGGAAGAACCCAATTGATATTTCTCCTTTTTATTTTATATTCTTGAAGATAAAAAGATATTGACTTAACATCTGCTAAGTTAATTTATGGTAAATTTAGTCTTCCTGTATTTTAAATGTCTGAAATTCCATAATAATGGTCTTCTTACACCATGGAACGGGGTTCATAGGGCCTATAGTTTTGGGGGTTCTTTATTCACAGCAGGGAGTCTGAGATTTTTTTAAATATTGGGATATGCATAACTTGGCACTACTACTAAACCTTACAAACCTGAATGAAATCGGTTGACCCTCATTATCCACGCCCTGCCTGGTTCTCTCAGAATTTGACTGTTAAGCATTTCCAGGTGCTCCTCCAAATGGAATCAAATGCTGCTTTAAAATCTACAAAGTTCCAGTGGATAGGATGCGTCTTATTTGGCATTCTTAGAACTTGGCGAAACAATAAATACCAGATCAGTTAGTACCTCTTTAGCTTCTAAAACCAATTGTTCCTCTCCAAGGTAGTCATCTGTGGTGTCCTGGATCCGGTCCATTCTACAGAATACTTCCCTGGGATGGACAGAGAGTAAGTGCTCTATAGTTGGTGGGATCTAGTTTCTCACCTTTATTGTATACTGGAGTTATCAGGTCCTGCTCCAGTCTTCGGGAATTTCCCCTTCTACCCAGTGCAATGTTGATTATTTCAACAGTAGCTGTGTAATAGCTGGGCCACCTGCTTCAGGGTGGCTACATCAAGGAGAATGGCTACATCAAAATACTTGTAACAATTTAAGGGGGTATATGGTGATATCACTGCTTGTCCTATAACTCCCCCCCCCCCCAGTTGATATTTTTTATATCATATGTTTTTGGCCCTTTTATGTAGAGTTGATTTACTTGGAAGTATATATGTTGGGCACTTCTGGTGCAAACATTCTGTATGTCAGAGATGAGGATTAAACAAACATAAGTTGTTCTCGTAATTTGAGTTAATGGCCAATTACAGTTCCCTGAAATGCCCTGTAAAGGGACCAACAAAACACTGCACCAATGCAATACGGTGTTTTGATGGCTGACTGAATTTGGAACCTGTAATAGCAGAGTAATTGGCATCATGGAACTGGTGTCGTCAGGTCATTTTGTAACAATCTGGGATGTGCAATCCAACCCTTCCTACTCCTATTTATACTTGAAGCAGAGGACCCTTTGCCAAGCAACCCCTTAAAATGTTATATACGAAGATTCCCTGTTGCATGTATGGCCCAGTTTGATATAAAATTGGCATCGATTAAGCCCAAATGAGTTCGAGCTATGAGTTGCAAAAATATTGGAGAGACGCAGTCGAGCCCATATATTTTAAAACTCATAGCGAGAATCATCCAATTTTATCAATTATCATGTTTTGGATCCGATATTTTTACACACTGGACTCCTCAAAACATGATAATGATTACAATTGGATCTCAGCTTTTCAAAAATTTTACAATTTTATATTTGCAGCCCATTTTAGAATTGAACCTCATGACTTGACCTTGCATGTGGCTCTGGAGCTCATTATAATATGAAGGTTCCCAAGGGCATCTCGACTCAGGTTATTGTAGGGGTTCGTATCAAGTTTAAAATTTTACTTTTTTATTTTTTTTATTTTTTTTATATTGTTTAAATGCATATTCTTATTATATGACTTTGTATATGACCCTTGATCGAATTATCATCTGAAGCTTCCCAAAGTGGCATCTATGACCACAAGTCGGTAGGCAAATGGACTTAATTCTCGAATGAGAAACTTTCTAAGACAACGACCTTTGAAAAACAAGGGCCAGACGGGACTGACAGATTTTTACTTTTACCACAGCATGCAACTTGGAATTATTTTGTTATACAACATTGAATGCTGGTTCCTGTCTTCTTTCCAGTACAGTTGCCCTACTTCCATTCCCAAAATCATGTCCTCATTCCCAACGACGCCAGGAACCATACTAGTGACTGCTTTAAATTCTGGATTTTGGAGGACATCCCAAAGGCATGAACGAGCCGGACTATGACTTGTACACCGATTGCCCTAAATTTCTAACTGCCTGGGCTTCAGGTGCTGTGGCTATTTCATCTATGATGACGGTTTGTGGATTGTGGTTCTGTAGTGCTTCTACCATAGTCTTGTACTGTCTGTTGACTAGGCAACCTGGCGTACAAGTAATTTGAATAGAAAATGGTTTACCATGAAAAACAGTGAGAGGATTTCCTTACTACTTTTCCAGCCATTAATATATAATTATCATTAATTAAACCACAATCTTTATCACATGAAAACCATTGTAAAATATGAATGAGCGAAGATTACAACTTATCTTTTTCAGATGTGTATCCTTTTGGCCCAAAATACAGACTTCCAATTTTTCCCCCACCGCTTTGATGCAGTGGCCCAAATTTTTTCACCAATGCCTATTAAAATCCCTTTATCCTTTCCTTTCCTCTTAATTGCTCCCCGCTCTTTCATTCCGCCCTTTCTGCCTTTGCTTTCCCAGGATTCTTAGGTCAGGTCAGGTTACCTTTGAGGGCCTGCTACTGGTATCCTGGTAACCAGTACTATCTGTTGCCAGGGCGGGTTGTCGGTGGATAAACCGTCACCCCAATCAGGTTCTTAACGAAAATCGATGAGGAGCGTACTGGATCCGGTTAGGATCTCTACAGAATACTGTCCCTGGGATGGACAGTAGAGTAATTGCTCTATAGGTGGTGGGATCTAGTTTCTCAACTTTCTTGTATACTGGAGTGATCAGGCCCTTGATCCAAGTCTTCTGGAATTTCCCCTTCTACCCAGGCAATCTTGATTATTTAAACAGTAGCTGTGTCATAGCTGGGCCACCTGCTTTCAGGGTGGCTACAAAAAAAATCAAGGAGAATGGCTACATCAAAATATGTCAAATTTTAAAAGGGGGATATTGTGAATCCACTGCTTGTCCTATAACTCCCCCCCCCCCCCAGTTGAGATTTTTATAATATTGTTGGTGCCCTTTTAGTAGGTGATTTACTCTGGAATATATATTTGAGCAACTTGTGCAAACATTTCTGTATGTCAGATCTGAGATTTTAAAAACAACATAAGTTGTTCTCCCAGTTAATGTGAGGTATGGTGACCAATTAACGTTCCCTGAAATGCACTGTTAAAGGGCCCCCCCAACACTGCACCAAGCATACTGTGATTTGATGGCTGACACTGAAAAGGAATTTGAACCTGTAATACGCATGCGTAATTGCATCATGGACCTGGTTGTGTCAGGTCCATTTTTGTACAAATTTGGGGATGTGCAATCCACCCTTCCTTTCAACTCTATGTTATAACTTGAATGCAGATGACCTTTGCAAGCAACCCTTAAAAAAAACCTGGGTATCATACGAAGATTCCTGTTGCATGTATGGCCCAAGTTTGATATAAAATTGGATAGATTAAGCCCAAATTGATTGTTCGAGCTATGAGTGGCAAAAATATTGGCGAGACGCAGCGAGCCAATATTTTAAAACTCATAGCGAAATCATCCAATTTTATCATTATCCTGTTGTGGATCCGTATTTTCACACACTTGGACTCCCAAAACATGTAATGATTACAATTGGATTCAGCTTTTCAAAATTTTTGACACAATTTTATATTTGCAGCCCATTTATAACTTGACCTCAGACCTTTGACCTTGCATGTGGTATGGAGCTCATGTATCTTATGAAGGTCCCCAAGGGGCATCTACGACCAGGTTCGGTAGGGGTTCTGTTTATCAATTTTAAATTTTACTTATTGAATGAGGCCAATTTGATGTTTTCAGTCCAATTTATAACTTGACCTATAGACCTTTGTATATGACCCTTGATTCGCATTATCTAGAAGCTTACCAAGTGGCATCTAGACCCAAAAGTTCTGTAGCCAATGGACTTGTAACTTCTCGAATAGGAAACTTTCTCCGAAACGTAACCTTTGAAAACACGGCCAGAGGGGGGATGAAGATACCACAGAATGCAGAACTTGGAATTATTTTGTTATACAAACCTTGAATGCTGGTTCCTGTCTTCTTTCCAGTACAGTTGCCCTAATTCCATTCCCCAAATTCCAGTCCTCATCCCAAACGCCGCCAGGAAACATACTAGTGACCTGCTTTAAATTCTGGATTTTGGAGGAAATCCACAAAGTTGCATGATCGAGCGGGAGACTATGGACTTGTTCACGCGTTGCCACTAAAATTTCTAAACTTGCCTGGGCTTCAGGTGCTGTGGCTATTTCATCTATGATGACGGTTTGTGGATTGTGGTTCTGTAGTGCTTCTACCATAGTCTTGTATGGTCTGGCTGACTAGCAACCTAGGAGTACAAGTAAATTTGAATAGAAAAAATGTTTACCATGAAAAACAGTGAGAGTATTTCTTTACTACTTTCCAGACATTAATAATATATAATTATTCATTAATTAAACACAATCTTATCACAGGAACCCATTTGTAAAAGTTAGTTATAAGAGCGAAAGATACAACTTATAATTTTTCCGATGTGTCTGGTGTATCATTTTGGCCAAAAATACAGGCCTTCCAAATTTTCCCCCACTCGCTTTGATTGAAGTTGGCCCAAATTTTTTCACCAATGCCTATAAAACCCTTTCTCCTTCCTTTCCCTATTAATTGCTCCCCGCTTTTCATTCCGCCTTCTGCCTTTGCTTTTCCCAGTTATCTAGGTCAGGTCAGGTATCCTTTGAGGGCTGTGATACTGGTAGCCTGGTAACCAGTACTATCTGTCCCAGGGCGGGTTGGGGGTGTCGCGGCTAAAACAGTCACCCATCATGTTTCTAACGAATCCGATGGAGGAGGGGCTGGTTACCCTGGTAGAACGAAAAGAAGATCTACCTACCAGGTCGTTGGCTCTGGAAGCTATGGCGGCCATCCAGACATTGACGTCAGGAAGGTCATCCGGTATTATCTTTTGCTCAATAAATCCTCACACAAAGCGTTGGTCTGTGAATGTGAGGTGAATCCGGGCCACCCCCGTTAGCGGGGACAAAACGGATTAAACTTGGTTTACTACTACTACTACTTAGTAGCCAAGGCTTCAAGAATGGGGGGTTGGAACTGATTTAAGAGTAAAAAAATTAGGCCCAATTGTCAGATTTCAGGTGATTTTCCTCCAAATCAGGGACAGGCACTTGAAAAATCACAAATTTTTAAACAAATGGCATTTGGAACTGAAATTGGCTTGTTTTGAAAATGTGGGTCTGTGAAAGCTCCAATTCAGCTGAAATTGAGGGTCTGGAATGGCTCTTTGGAGGAAAAAAAAAAATTAAACATTGCTTCCAGGTAGTAAAAGTCATTTTTAACTTATAAGGACATCATGTTTTATCAGTTATGCCATTTAAATTCAAAAACATTTTGCTACGACCTAAAACAAATTATCATAATTACCTGCAGTCTTCTGCACTTCCATTAGAGGTGTGGGGTGTATCCGAGTCACCCACGATCTGATAAGCAGAAATGTATACCAAACAAACATAAAGTTGCTGTATAAATTTTTACATCATGAAAATTATTGAATAACCAGTGAACGGTGTCAACTTAGACCAATGGAAACAAGTTGTCAACATTAACTCTATGGTTCTGTAAATTGACCAGATTTAACTGTTTTTCCAATTGGGTTCAACGGGTTGACAAGTGGTTGAAGCAAGTTATGACTGTACAACAAAACACTCCCCCCTCCTCCGCCCACATACCCCGAACCACACACCCCCACCCCTCGTTGAAAACCAGTTGACAGTTTAACCGTGTTGTAAATCAGTTGAACAGTTGGAACCAAGTGAACCAGGTAAAACTAATTGGCAGGTTTAACTGGTTCACTAATGTGCCCAGATTTAACTGGTTTTTCAACTGTAACCTTTGAAACAATAGATTTCTAGTTGAAACATTTTAAACCAGTTACCAGTTACAGTTGAAACCAGTTGGTAGTTCAACCATGTTGGTTCATAACTTGGACAGATTTTAACCAATGACTTATAACGATAGACAAGCGGATTCTTCATAAACGGCGTAAAACCAAAATCAAGTGCCCAAAAGTATTATAATGAGGCATACGCACTCATAACAGAGTTTTGTGCACAACCATATTTGGTTTACGTATCGTAGTATTGGAAAGTCCTAAGCATATTTATGAGACCACGCCGTATTTAGTTCGCACAAATAAGCGAAAAAAAAGGATGAAAAAACAACAACACAACTGATGCCACATGCTATCTCACGGAATCAAATATCTCTTGTCCTAAGCAAAATTAACATGGGTCATTGGCAGACTTTTTGTGCCATTAGGAAATGCAGGCAATCTTTTTAGAGGACATGGTTCTTCAATCGATGTTTTTCGCATAATTATGCCGAAAACGCCGATCAGACAATGAAACACTGGGGAATTGCAACAATGATAAACATAACGCGTGACGCACAGATTATTATGCGTGTGCTTGCCGCAGCAACGGACGACAAGCGAGTGCTTGCGCACAACGACCACGGCGCGCTGAGTGTGAGAGAAAGCGGGTACGGGCTTGGACTATTCCATGATACAGGCGGATGCACTCTTCCTCTTATATAGTTCTATTTACTAGTTTTCCATTTGGTTCTTAATTGGTTTCAAATGGGGTTCTAGCTGGTTTAAATCGTAAGCAGTCAAAACCAGTAAAATTTACAGCTGAAAACTAGTTTTAAAAAAAACACGTTGGAACCACGTCGAAACCATTTGGCAGTTCAAATGTGTTGTTCCATAATGGTAAATTTTAACTGGTTTCCCAATTGTTTCACTGGTTTAATGGTTATCAACTAGTTTTACCAGTGAAAGTGCTAAGAATTACAGTTGAACCCAATTGAGAGCGGTATACAGTTGAAAACCAGTTACCAATTTAGTAAAATTTTAACTGTAGGGATTTTGAACTGATTTCAAAATAACCGTTGGAACAACTACTCAACTGGTTATTTTCCAATCCATTCAATTAGATTACTACTAGTTGAAACAAGATTAAATGGATTTCCAACAGGTCATGCAAAAAAAAAAAAAAAAATCTTACAATCTACTATGTTTTGATCACCCCATATATCAGCTATAAGGGGAAAAGACACCCTAAGGGTGTACTTTCTAGTTAACAAATGAACTAAAGTATTTTTTTTCCAATTTTAAAATAAATAGTATTTCGTAAAAATACTGGTTGTAAGTATCAATGATTACAACTCTTCTCTTCTTGGACATCACTCAGTACTCTAGCTACCTCCCCAGTCGGTTGTCATGCAACACCAGGCTACCCATCAAACACATTGATGACAATCTGTATCACGTTCAGGATGTGATAGCCGATCCCCAGACAGCACGTCCAATGCTTACTGTCAATCCTATGGCACGGCCCTTACGGTGTTGTGATGATGCTTTGTGATTGAACAAATCGTATTGTTGTTTTAAAATTAACTATGGCACCAGTCGTCCCAAATAGGTCCTCCGATTATGCGGTCAATAAGTGCAGAGCATATGATGACCCTAAGGGACTCCTGAATGATTTATGTCTCTTCATATGGTACCACACACAAGCCCCCTTGTCAATGTAGAAGCATACCACGTTAACTTGATTACCAGTAACAGACAAACCAGCCCGACCTGATGTAAGTTTTTACCATTCCAATTGTAACTCTTGAAAGTTGAGCGGAACACCTCAGCCTTTTTATTTGAAGCACATGGCTTGCTGCTATGCATAATATATTTAACCTTCCACTGGAGATGGCCAGCACACACGAGTGTTGAAAAAAAAATCCATGTGAGCTGGCCGGATTCGAACCGGCTAACCTCGTATTACATGCTTACTGCTATTATAAAACAAATGTTTGCTGTTATTTAAAAGAGACACTGACACCATTTCAGGGGCGGATCCAGGATTTGAAAAACGTCAAAATACGGGGGGCTGAAAGCTGTATAACTGGTTCCAAAATAGCTCAAAAGGGGCTGATTTGCAAGAATTTGCAGGAATTACGGGAGGCGCGCAACCCCCTCCGCCCCCTCCCTGGTTCCACGCCTGCATTTGAAAAATAGGTGCACCCTCAAGATCTTTCAAAATTTCAATATTTTTGCATGGTTATGGTTTTGTTAAAGGTTTTATATACATTAGCCCTCACTAAAATGATTTTGAAGACCATAGAGCATGGCCTAGCGGTTAGGGTGCTTGCCTGTGGCGTTAATCTATCAAAAAAATCCAGGGTTCGAAACCCGGGTGGGGTCACTTGCTGGATTATTCGGTGTGCTCAAATCCTGGATTTTAAATCTGTTATAAGAGCTATTGATTAAATACAGAATACCGCTCTCCTCCATGGTTCACTTGGATTGGGCAAATATGAATCATGAAAGCATCCACAGTCCCGTGTACAGAGAGTCACAACTGTACATGTACATCGCAGTCAGTTTCGTGAGTAGGGTATGAAACCCATGGCTGTTCCCAACCCGCCCCCAGCTAAAAAAAGTGGGCCATGTTAGGAGCATCCGTATCGTGGATACACGCGGCCCGGATTTCAGCTTATTCAGTTGAATAAATCCTGACACCACCACAAGCCCTTACTAATGACTCGTGGAACGCTAAGAAGAAGAATTAAGACAAATCAGCGTCCTTATGGTAAACAGAACGATTTTAAAATTAATGTCGCCGGAAAAATTAAGTCAGCAGAAGACGGAAATGACGTTTAACACAGAAAATCGCATTGACGTATGCATGTTTCCCCAGCATGCACCCTGGTTGGTTGACCGGGCTGTGGACCAGTGGTTTAATATCAATAGAATGAGTCTATGATTTACATGTAATATACACATTGTTGATAACCCTATAACCACTCGGTTTCTCTCGGAGGGAGAGGGACTGAAGGCTGAGTGAGGGAAGAGGGGGGAACAAGAAAAAGTCGCCTAATTCAGGTGGGATTCGGGCCAATCACCCCCCCCCCCAGCCCCATGACCGGGACAGCACGCTACGGCGGTGACGCTGGCCCGGCCAGCGAATTCGTGCCCATATGCGTCTTGGTTTTGGACGTCATCGCTACTTTCTGGACTTAGTGCATGTTCCTCACTCAGTGCGGTGAGCTTTTGCGAGATTTAGTTGTGTTAGGGGTATTATAAGGGAAAAAAGAGCTTAACTAACCCTAACCCACGTCGGGAGGGACTGAAGGGGTGAGGGAAGATGGGACAAAAGAAAACTGGCAAATTCGGGTGGGATTCGAACCAGGGCCCTTTGGGCGCAAGCCCATGACCCGGATAGCCCGCTACGGCGGTGTTGGCGTTGCCCAGCCAGCGATTCAATGCCCCCATGAGTCTCTGGTGTTATGCGCCAGAGCTGCCAAACATTAAGACTTTGAAACAGGGAGATTGATCTTGGAACAGGAGATGTTTGATAGATCAGGAAATTTTAAAAAAAATTTAGGTGAGCGTTTCACAGTGTTGTAACACTAGGTCCTCAAGATGGGATACAGCCAATGGATTTTGTCTTAAAGATCAATGGAAAGCTTCCCTCCATTTAACAACTGTACAGTATCCTTGAGGGGCCCTGCTACTGGTATCCTGGTAACCCGTACTCCTGTCCCCCCAGGGCGGGTTGTCTGGCGGCTAACAACCGTCAACACCATCGGTTCTAACGAAATCCGAATGAGGAGGGTAGCTGGTTACCCTGGTAGAACGAAAAAGAAGATCTACCTACAAAGGGCGTCGGCTATGGAGAGAAATGGCGGCCATCCAGCAACTGACGTTAAGAAGGGCATCCGGTCAAATACCTTTTGCTCCAATAAATCCTCACACAACAGTGGTGCTGTGATGTTGCTGTGAATGTGAGGTGAATGAATCGGCCCCCCCCGTTAGAGGGGACAAAACCGGATTAAAACTTTGGTTTATACTATAATACTAGTAGGAAACTTAGTCCATTTGGAATTTTTTTAAAAGAATGACATGAAAATGTTGAAGTAAAAGTCAATTAAAGAGTCGTAACTTGAAAACGGAACCATACATCCTTATGAACTGCATCATGGATAGAGCTCTTTAAAATAAAAGCTTTCCTGAAAAAAATTGAAGAGCTCTGCCGGCTGAAGCCCCATTATGAACTGCAGTAGGAACTAAGTACACATGGAGATTTTAAAAAAAATCATGAAATGAAAGGGGGGGGTGGGGAATTAAAATTTTTAAAAGTCAACTTTTAAAGGCTCCTAACTTAAAAACGGAGCCATCTACAAACCTATGAACTGCCATCATGAGTGAGTTCTTTAAAATAAAAGATTTCCTGAAAAAATTGACGGGTTCCGCCATTGACAGCCCCCATTTAGGGAACTTCAGTGGGAACAAGTCACAAACAGGACACTAAATAATTATACCCTAACACTTTTGCCATTTAAGAGCTTATAATGGAGCAATACTCAAAAGGCAACAGCAAATCACAACGATTATCATCTTGTTGGCCTATCCCTTTGCACAATGGAGTAATTTGTTAACACCTTTTAGACACAGCAGAATAGCGTTAAATGGTTTTAAATACTAAAAAATTAATTTTTTAGATTTTTTAGGGAAAAAAGTGGGAGAAAAACGATTCAAAAACCTTTGAACATGCTTTGTAGACTTTTTAATCTTGTGTCTTAATTCACTTTGTAGAGAAATTATCATTTTTGCCTAACAGTGTGTTACTACTATTACGTTAAACGTTTTATTTTTATTTCCACAACACGATTCATTTCCGTAGTTTTACTCCGGGCAAAAGTACTTCATGAATGCCGGCATTTACTGTTGGTGTTTGTCATTTTGTACATAGTGGTTGTGTATAAATGCCAACTTGCATTTCCGTATTTATAGGAAAATGACGACCTCGGGAAGCACTTTTTCTGAGTAAAAATACTATTTTTTTTTTCTATCAGAGGGTGGAAAATCCGGGAGATTTCGTCACTCCAATCGGGAGACCGGGAGATTGAGGTCAATTCCGGGAGTCTCCCGGACAATCCCGGAGAGTTGGCAGCTGATGATGTTCATCGCTACTTTCTGGAATTTCAGTGCGGTGAGCTTAGTGAGATTTAGTTGTGTTAGGGTTATTAGTTATGGAAAACTTAAAAGTTAGCCTACAAATAACTTGGATGTCTTTAGTTCCTTATTAATTATCCCTATCTGTTTTTGGTAAGCTTATTTTTTATGGATGTAAAAATATCGTAGTTCTTCCAAAGGCCTTTATTGACTATCATTTTGAGAGCAATGAGAACTTTCATATTTTATGAAAGGTGTTGTGATTGCAGGAAAAAATCCATATTGAAAACTTGAATCAATGTTGTATCAATGTTGAAAAAGATGTTTATAGCCTTCAATGGAATGTTGAATTTGGTTAAAAAACAAGCTGGCTGCATGTAACTTTACTTCAACTAAACCCAAAATTACATTTTGATTCAAATTAAGATGGAAACAAATTGCATTTGAGGTTGAATATGTTAAAAAGGTGTTTGTTGAAGTCAATGTTGATTCAAATCTCAACACCTGATTCAAATATGAGAGAACACAACATGCGCCGCTAGGAAGTCAGGTCACTTACCCAAGCCTGTGTAGAGTGTGAGTAAAGAAAAGATAGACGAGAGCTTAATGCTTTCTGTTTTCTTTTTCCGATGTGGCGTGGTAACAAAATCACAATCGAGATACACATGTTTGGATGTGTCTTGAGTAATGGGATGCAATGCTTAATTTACTCGATGCTGCCACTTGGGCAAATCTTTCTGGAGAGAATATGAAAGGTAAGACCCGTATAAATTCATTAATTTAATAGATCCCAAAATTTTTATATACAAGTAGAAAAAGCATCAAAATCTTTACAAATATGACATATGGCTCCATATCAGATCATACTACATGGTAGCAAGCGGTCTCGGAACCACAATGTCCGCATGGGTTGCGCGAGCACTTTTTGATGAAGTTTGGCATAGATGATTAGAAAGAGAACGAATGCACTGGAGAAGTGTTATTTAAATTACCGAGTTTGAAGTAAATCGGGCATAGTGTTTGCACAAGCAGAGGCATTTTAAAAGTGTAACTGAACAAGGTATGAAAATAATCACGGCTGTTGACCGCCTTAGGTCGTCTGCCAGGACCGGTTTGTGAATGGGTCAAAGGTGAGGGGGGGGGGGGGGTGGGGGGGGCATGGGTCACCAAGGTCACATGGGGTCACCTGGGATCACAAAGGTGACATAGGGTCACAAGGTCACATGGGGTCACAGAGGGCTACATGGGGTCACAGAGGAGTCACAGGGGGTCACAGCGGTCACAAAGGTCATGGGGTCGCAAAGGTCCACATGGGGTCACAAAGGTCAAATGGGTCACCAGGTAACATTGGGTACCACCAAGTCACATTGGGGTCACCAGGTCACATAGGGTCACCAAGATCACATGGGGTCACCAAGGTCACACGGGGGTCACCAAGTCACAGAGCGTCACATGGGGTAACAAAGGTCGCATAGGGTCACAATGGTCGTATAGGGTCAAAAGGTCACAAGGTTCACATGGGGTCACAATGTCACAGGGGTCACCAAGTAACAAGGGGTCACCAATGTCACATGGGCGGTCAACATAGGGTCACATGGGCCATCATGAGTCCACATGCGGGTCAAAAGGTCACATGGTCACACCCACCCATTCCACCATGCACACCCCACCCTTTCCTCGCTATGCACCCCCATGCTGGCCCCTCCAGACACACCGTTCCCCTCCCTGGACACACCTGCCCCCTCCTGAAACCCTGCCCCCTCCTGACACACCCTGCCCCTCCCTACACACCATCCCCCTCCCCGTCGCATCACACACAGACCGGTCCAATCACACCCGATTTGTGAATGGGCTAAAGGGTGAAGTGAGGTCACCAAAGCCTCGCAGGGCGGGTCACAATGGGTCACACAACGTCAACAAGGTCACAACGAAGTCACCAAGGTCACATGAAAGGTCACCAGAGTCACACAAGGTCACCAGGGTCAACACAGGTGGTAACCCCCGCACCCTCGCGACGCACACCAACCCATCCCCCACGCCACCCCCTACGTGAGCGCCACCAACCGAGCCTTCAGACACCAGATGGACCAACACAACCCCGCCGACCATCCCGACCACACACCGACACCCTCCCGCACTCCCCAACACACCGCGACACCCCCACCCCCTCCTGACGCACTCCCCCCTCGCCCACACTACACCCCACCCTTCCCCTTCACCAACCCTCTCCCACTCCCCAACATCTTCCCACCCAGGAATTCACACAAAGATGTATCGTATAGTAGTTTTTAGGTAGCAAAAGGAAGTTTGCATTATCCGATATCTTTGTTACCATTTTAGCGATACAGGAAATTATTGCATATTTAATTGAGCTCATTTGCATACCTAAGCGCATGTATCAGGAACTTTTCAAATGGCCAAAGAAAAGATGCGCACTGATAATGGTTTTAGTTTTTCCCTGCAGTGACAGAGGAGTGAAGGATATTTTGCATATCCGATTGTACCGTTTAAAAACTATAGAGATTCCCCTGCTACCATTTTGCATATCAATTAGCTCATTTGCATATGTAATTCGCCTTCCCGGAATATGCCCAACATCAAATCAGGTCGAGAACTCTTCAACCCTTACGTCCACCAAGGTACATCATTAGACGCCTTATGGAACTCACAAAATAATTGCACACAAGCCTGCAGGGAATGGGTTGTCATTTGGACACGGCCAAAATAAGCTAAGTAAGATCGTGAATATGCAAATAATGCAGCCAAAGCTACACATAATACTGCGGCACCTCACTTTATCCCCCTACCAAGTGTGCAAGTAGATTGGGATTAGCGTTTAGCCAGGCAGAGCATTTCAAAATAAGGGTTAACCCGACCAAATGTCTGAATAACTAGGCAAATAAGCTAATTAAAATCTCATGAATAGCAAATTAATGCAGCCAAAAGCGACACCTTAATATTGCGTGTCACCTCACTATATCATACTATCAAGTTTGACTTGAAGTAGGAAAGCTGGTGATAGCGTGTAGCCTCCAAGTACGCACACTTTTTAAACAAACCGGTTTCATTCCCGAGTATACGGAAGGACAATACACACGGAACACAAGGATCGACCGCGACACACAGAAAGTTGGAATAGTAGTGCCTCCATGATACATTCGTCAGCCGCGACACCAAAAATGATGAATATGTTATTAATCTTTTCCCTGGAGCTGGCCAGCAAAAGCAAGGTTGAACAAAAAAAAAAACCCCATCTGCGCTTCGCCCGACTCCAACCGGCAAACTCTGTATTACTCAGGCGCGGATCACAGGGAGGGGGCGCGAGGGGGCGCGGCACTACCCTGGTCTCCTCTCTGGTTAATTCTGCACAATTCTTGCAAAATATCAGCCAATTTTTTTTTTGGCATTTTGTTTTGAGTATTTTGGACCCGTTACAGCCTTTCAGCCCACGGTAATTTTGACACATTTCAAACCTGGATCCGCCATTGTACTAGCATCAGAGGTCTTTTACCAATGAGCTAACAAGCCAGGGTTGGGCAGTCTGGGCGACAGATATCATATCTATAGTGAGTTAGGTTATGAAAGCGTGACCATTGTCATCGCTTTCCTAGGGATAGCATCTGAACCGGTGAGAATTTATACTATTTATATGTTTTTGAATTTTAAACTACTAGTCTCCAGGTAGAACAGGTGCCCTATTTATTAATCTTCCCTGGAGATTTTCAGCATCCTGTAACTGCAAAAAAGAATGTCCGCCGGTGCAACAAATATGCCATTACAAGGCAAACCCTGAACAGGAATATATGCATAAGTGCATTGAGCTGTGTTTGAGGCCTGCAAGCAGTTCAATGCCAGATGATAATCTGTTACAAAACACAGGTCCTGTGTCACCCAAACTCAAGAAACAATGTCAAGTATACCTAGCTTGAGCAAATCTGCCACAATCCAGTGTTATATCAGTCAGCCAGTTCAGTCCATCCTTTCTGGAGCTCTCTCAAGTTTGTCAAGGGCCTGCGTGTGTTATATCCTCTCCAGGACTGCATCAATTTGTTAATGTCATGCTTGTTCCTGTAAGCAAAAGGGTCCCTGAGTCTGTCTGAGTGATTCCCAATGGTTGAGGGTTGGTGGTGTCACCTCCGGTGGTACCAACTTCAATAATTCACTTTCTTTCAGGGCGCCTGTGTTATCATGCTTAACAAGAAATTTAATTGGATAAAGCCAAAGGCATCACCCATCCATTACTGGGTAATAGATGGATAGTGCGTTCAGCAAATACGCTGGTTGTAGTCGAATATATGGCACGCGCAAGCGGCACGTATACTGCGTCGTGCATGCGAGTTGGTTTGCAGAGTGACGATCACAGCGCGATGAACTTGGTTCCTGGATGGAAATTTTGTTTTAAGAGGGTGCCAATTTAAGATGAATAATAAAGAAGAATGTTAAGAATATTTTTGAACAAATAATTTATGTCGATTAAAAGCAAAATCACACAATTCTAAAGAATGAGCATAAAAAGATGTATAAGTAAATATAACGTTCTGATACTATCCGCTAAGAAAGCGATGGACACCTTTCGATCCAACACCTATAGATGATAATCTATCAATCCTCTACCAACCCCGTCTTGAGAGCTCAGTTGGTTAGCGTGCCGGCACTTATGGGAATGGTCGAAGGTTCGAATAGCCAAGCGCAATGTTTTTTTTTCAAAATTGTGTAGGTGTGCGCTGGAGTATCTCCAGCGGAAGATTAATAAATATTCATCCTTGGCTACTGGGAAACTAAAGTAGTTAAAATTTTCGATTATCAATTAGTACATCTTGGACCAAGGTGGAAAGATTATTGTGGCCAAACTGTATCAAAATAAAAATAAATCGGTCCGCGGACCGGTGTGTCGCCTACCGTCGCGGTTGTTTGAATGATAGGCCTAACATGACCTTTGACCTTGATATGTGACCTGGACTCAAACAAAGAGGGTTGCCATGTGAACATCCATAACCAAGTTTGGTTCAACTTTCAAATGAGGTCAATTTTACATTTAGCCTATCTTACAACGTGACCTAACATGACCTTTAACTTGCGTGGTAGTGACCTTTGGACTTGGTATGTGACCTTTGACCTCATCAAAAATGTTGCACCTGTGTCTTCCTGGCTAGGGCAGGGTGGTGAACAAAAATGGCACAAATAAAAGAGCCTATGGACAGAAGAAACCAGTAGGCTTGGAGAGTAGATTGTGGAAGCAGCAATCAAGAAGCTTAAAGATACAAAAATGATGGGACCTGGATTGTATACAGCAGAAGTGTTTTACAAGCTGGAGGATATAAAATTATTACAGCCTATAATATTCATGGAGCTAATAGGCATAAGTTGCGCCATTCATGGTCAATTGGGCGGACACAGGGATGATAAAATGATGCTATCAGTTGAATTTGAGTATTTCCAAGCGGATTTTTTACTACTTTCCCTTTATCATCGAACCAGAGGGAAAAGTTATCTATGTTAGCATTTTGTCAGCGTTGTAGGTCGTACGGATTATCCTAGAAAGAAGGGGAACCTTACTCGTTGTAACAAAACAACACAAAGCCGCCGCCAGTGGTCGGTCAGCGTCTGTGAGACAGACGAAGAAATTGCTGCGGGAATACAAAAATAAAAGATGTACAAAAACACGTGATTTGTCGTCCGGAAGGCTGCGAACATCTTTTCAGACTAGTTTACGGATAAAAAGGAAGTTCTCTTGCGGAAGCTGAAGAGCTAAATTGTGCCGACTTGGACGAGTTGTTGGGTCGATTTTCATGTAGGCAGGCCCATGGCAGGTCGTAAATGGGATGGCGATTTTTAAAAGCCAAGTTACAGTCAAATGAGACGGTTTAAAATTCTTATTGCCCATTATCTTTCATAAATATTTATAAGGTGTAATAAAACATACTTACATGCTAGTCGGGGAATAGGGCACCGTTTTTCCCTCGGTACTGGTACAGGCCTACCACCCCTCACCCTTCGGGTTTTGTTTCGGGGGTGGTAGGCCTGTAGCAGTACATCGGGAAAAATAGATTGCACTATTTCCCTCCAACCATGTAGTATTTGCTATATACGCGTTGAAGCATGAAAATAATTGATAATATGGGGTCTGGTATATGGCAGAGGCAAGGGATGAGTTGTCAGAGTTAGTTATTCTGCCCAAGGTACCTGGTCACAAGACAGCACAAAGAACAGGACAATCGGCTCAGCAGCATTGAAATCAAATCTTTTAAAACTTTCGGGGAGATCCTGTAGGACAATGGCTTCGTACTAGTTGGACCTCAGATTGCAGAAGAACAATTTGGCTTCACGCTGTGATGTGACAAAAAGGAACAGTGGGATTGCCATCCTTGCTGAAAGAAATATAATCCAGAAAGTGGTGTTTGAAAAAGAAGACGGAAAGAGGAAGTATGGCCCTTTCATTGAAACTCCAAGGCTTAGACTCAGTCTTCCTCTCCAGTGCATGGAGAAGGAAAGATCAAATTGGAAGGGATGAAATAGAAAAAATGTGATTAAGTTCAAATTCATGATCCTATATCCAACCGAGGGCGACATTAAGTAGAGATAAATAGAGAGAGGAACCTGGAGCAAACAAAGACCTGTGAATTATGAGTCAAAAGATCTGAAGCTTGAAGGTGAAGGTGAAAATTAGCAAAGCCTCTGGTCTGGAGCATCGCTTTGTATGCCTGTGAAGTGGATGCTGAAGGGAAGAATGAAGAAAAAGAAGAATGATCCATGTTTTCGAATTATGGCTGTAGAGAACGTACTGAGCGTGAGCTGGAAACAAAAGAAAACCAATGCAATGGATAGGGAGCCATCGGAGTGATAGAGAAAGAAAAGAAGGACTGCTGGAGATAATGGAAGCTGACCAGATAACCTTGAGCAGAAGGGAAAGTCTGTTTTCTGTCACAGTAGAGGGGGATATATGTGCAAAGGACAGAAGGAGTAAAGGATTGAGTGGATTGATATCATCAAAAATGGGAGTGAAGGAATGGAAAATGCTAGAAAGTTGCCATTAAGTGAAATGCCTATGCTCATAAGGCTAAGGCTCTGAACTGAAATCAATGATAAAAAAAAAATCAAGATGTGATTTCAGTGTGGGTTTATACATGTTAGGATGTTCAAGGTGCATTTTGGTGATTCTATGCCTTCTTTTTTATAGTCACTATGAATCCTCAGAAAGGTTATTTGGGTATGAATGTGCATTTGATGTTATAAGCGAATGTTTGTATTACACGGCCCATACAGCCCTTGTGATGTAATCTGTCCATTTACGTACAGAAAATACAAGACCTTATATTTCTTCACTCACGTATAAAATATGTCAGATTAGCCCTCATACTATACTTAGGCCGCAGTTTTCAGATATTTAAACATTTCTATATTTGTGTAGGTAAGCTTCGAGAGACACAGGCTTGGTCACAATCCCCTTTAAAAGGTGTCAGCAGAATTATTTTATTTTTTTTATTTTTTTTCTAAATATTAACAATTCAAACAAAATAACAGCAAAAATCAAAACAGAGACTACCTCCAATTCAAATGAATAATACGGCAAGAAAGTCGGCAAAAAATGCAACTGCACTCATGTGTGTCTTGTTCATTGTGGTGCGTTCTTCTTAATCAATTCAGTCATTGGTTTAGAGTTCTATTCCCACCTTTTCAACCAGAAATTGCCATCTGTTAGATGAGGCCTGATATAAAAGCAGAATCTCCAATGGCAAATCCCTGGTCTAAATTAAAGTTATATTTGAAATGTACTTTAGCTGGTACTTTTATCGGTACTTTTTGATAGAAAGCACAATTAAAGTATATTTTTAATGATACTTTATTTATACTTATCAAACAGGCCAATAAAGTATTAAACTTGAAATAATTAAATATATTTATGTACTTTTTGGGGGACTTAACAATTTTTCCTAAATTTGAGGTAACTTTAAATGCCACTTTTTCTTGATTGTATTTATTTTTCAACATTGTTTGGTACTTTTATTGATATTTTTTATTACTTTGATAGTTTTTGATTTTCTGGTATATATACTTTAAGTATACTTTTTGGACTTAATTGTTTTGACCCCTTTTATCTTATTGCCAATCTTCCCAACCTACTGCGGCAAAGAATTGTAACTTTAAAGTGTGAAACTGTCACTGTACTTTAATTATGCTTTCATACCAATGTTTATACAACGCCGGGAGTGAGGGGTCTGTGGGGGGGGCATAACTTTTTGCCAAAAAAAAAAAAAAACAAAAAAACCACCAAAAACAAAAAAAACAAACCCTAGTATGAGTCCTCAACTGGCAGTTTAACTGACAATTCAAATACTGCTGGCAGTTACAGGGTTCTTTGTTTCCTAAAAACTGTCTGAGGCTTAACTAACATTTTTCATGGCATTCCTGTAATATTGAGACTGCAGTATTGTATTATGCTTTCAAAATTCAAACTGAAGGGAACAGTGCAGAAGAGACAACATATCACTGTACATGAGAGTGGTACGGTAGGCCTACGTATGCAGTTATTCTGGCATACTGCAAATTCGGAACCCATGTATTCGATAGTGCTGGGTATGTATGGCAGCTTTGATGGATTTATGTATTTAGCTTGCGCATTAATCATCAATCATGGCCTCAAGTAGTCAGCTGACATTGGATCAGTATGTTAACATATCTGTTAATTGTAATGTATGTAATTATTGGCAGCACATGCACACTTGACTTGCTTCATAAATTAGTAGGCCTACATGTTCTGAATTATATGAGAACATAGGATAGATAATGCACGTCTCGGCCAGCATTCGCACTAATTGGGAGATAGTGTGCATTTTATTGCCATCTATCTCAGCCTTTCATATGACGGTGATATTAGATGCAGATCATAAATTTTCTTAATCATACCACTGCCTTGAGCAGTTGACGCACTACGTTGGGTGGGGTATTTTGCCCCCTCTGGCCTCGAAAAAGCTAATGATTTGACCAAAGTATGAATTTCCATCCTCTTCTTCGGGGAAATTAACCAATTCCAGCCTAATAATTTGCGCAAAATTAAAGTAAATTCAGCCATTTCGCATGCTATGCACGCATTCCTTCATGTTCAGACTTAAACCACTACATGATCCCCCCAAAGAGTCAAAATCTTTTGAAATTGATAGGTAACTAGCTTAAAAGTTAATAATAGTCCTTCTAATCCTCATGTTATTTTTTCAAAGCAAAACTTGATAAGGTACTGATAGAAAGAAGAATTAAACAGCAGTGTTCAAAGAATATGAATTTCCATTGATGTACGTGTTTTGTACCAATGTATAAGTGGTCTGTTACGGAATATCCGTTTTTGTACTTATTAGGTTGCTTTTGGCCTATAACTTTTGAGGTATGTTAGGATCCCTAACTTGTTACAAACTGCAAAAATCTGAATTGATATTATTTTATTTTTCTGGTTGAGCAAATCACTGGATTAGTGCCTCTACGAAGCAATAACGCTGGAGAAGTAGAATTTGTTCCCCGTTGGTGACATTATTATGGGAATTTTGGCTGAGAAACTATAAGACATGGCCTGATAAAAGACATGCCTAATAATTAGCAATTTATTTTTATGTGTAATTTTTTTTTTTTGGGGGAATGAAATTCTAGGGGGCAAAGTTCATACTAATTAGGAGAATTTTAAACCATTTTTGGCCCCAAATCACTGATTTTCCTCAACATTTGGTGATTTTTGCCTCAAATCACTGAATTTTGCCAAAAATACCTCATTTTTCTTTCCGGTCAGTGGAGGGGGGGGCAAATTTGGGAGGTAGGCAGCCCCATGCCCTCCCGTGGCGCCGCACTGCTTTTTCACCATACTTAATTATACTTTTTTGCCATACTTTAATTGTACTTTTTACCGTACTTATTGTAACTTTTTTTACCATACTTATTGTACTTTTACCATACTTTAATTGTACTTTTTTACCGTTACTTAAATTGTACTTTTTTACCATAACTTTAATTGTACATTATACAGCTTATTTTACTTTTGTTCTACTTTAATTATACTATTGCATACTGTAATTGACTTTCACATACTTTATTTATACTTCCACCTACGTACTTAATTGTACGTTCCGCCAGGATTTTCGGCCTTACTTTAATTGTACTTTCTCCATACTTTATTTCGACTTTAATATCTTTAACATGTTCCAATCTCGAGGTTTGGATGTTCATGTAGAAAATATGAAAAAAGTACAATACTTTAATATACTTGTTTTGGACCACGGGGTTGCCTGCATTTTCATATAAACACCATACATACAACTCTATACACATACATTGTTTTCTGACAATATCAAGTAACATCGTGAGCCCTTTCACGTTCCACCAATTGTTAGTCTCTAGACTCAAATGTAGAAAAAACCTTTCAAACCCCAATAAATGAGCCTGGTGCACACATTTATCTAAATTTTTATATAATACACAATTTAAATGATTTTTTAATTGGTTTGGTTCAAGGAATTTGGTATGTCCAAAAACAATATTACATAATAAAATTACACCCAATTAGTTACGCTAGGATACTTAGAGTTTACTAGTTCCCTGTGTTGAAAGCATGCATTCAACGATGATATGTCCTCACAGCGAAGACCCTCCAAATGACAGCGCACAGTTCACATAAATATCCATGGTCAATATCCATGTCCAAATTTCTGATTATTGGGTAACTTTGTCCGCAGTTCAAGACGACCGGTTTTCCCTCGACGACAGTAATATCTGGCATACAATCCGGTCTTTCTACACTAAAAAAACATCATCTGTCGCTAATGTCCCCATATAGGACCACACTGGCATCCCTTTTTTGATTCCAACCTGAAGCTCTTCTGGCTTAAAAAACGACAGCAAACAGTTTTATCCGCTTGTCAAGCTCCTCGGCTCTCCAAGTATTAAAATCCTGGCCCTCTTTAAAGCATAACGACATATGTAGAGTAAAACTGCTATAACTATACTGTATAGCTCCCTGGTACAACTGCTGGCCCCGAGTAAAAAAAAAAAAACAACTTTCTAAAATCCTCCATATAATATTGAACTTCACAAAATTGTCCCAGTCTTCAAATATATTTACCACAGCATCATGCATCAACATAACCTAGCACTGCAAATCAATTCACAAAATTACATCACTAAATTGCACCACTCACATTTATAACTTAATGGGGATTCCCCATGACCTGTGAACATGTTTTTGATCTAAAGCATAACAAGTTGACTCATGTATCTAAGTGTATATCTTGGGGATTCCCATTTCTCCCCTTTTGCAATCTATCTAACAGGTGCACCTTGCACAAACAACACTAGGAATCCCTGCCCTCTTTTTTATAGTACATAAATTACTTATCCCTGCGAAATCTCTTCTCAAATAAAAGTTAGAAATAAATACTATTTTCATCACAAAATGGAGCTATATAACACATGTGTCAAATGCCAACCTCATTCTAGAATGAAAACTAAAAAGCATGTAGGATGGTGAGCTGTGTATTAGAGTGTAATTTTCTCATTAAGCATTGAAAGTAGAACGGAATTGGCATATCCTGATCAGCCAAACGCTCCCCAATGGCAGTTCAGCATGTTTTACTTGACAATACTTGCCTCATTGCTGTTGAATCCAGCACTGTCTCTTCCACATTGTGTGTCGGCACAAAGGCATCTGCTTTAGCTTCTTCATGTGTCCTCTTCTTTCAGTCTTGAGGGCTGAAGGATGTTCTGTTAGTGTGTATGTGGTGCTGAAAAGCTGCATTGCATCAT
>JAMKCH010013545.1:0-26786 GCA_023653785.1 Ophioderma brevispina | reverse complement strand
AATTTGCGTTTGTAACTTGCCACTTCGCGCGATATCGAGTAAACAAAACATTGCGGCGAGTTAGCTAGGTTTGATGCGCCATCATACAGAATAAGGGTTACACTACACAGGAAAATTTGCACTGAGTTATTCATTTGCTCGTTTAAAAAAAAAGAACTTAAAGTGGCCATGCATTCATGACCATTTTGTAAATTTCACACAAGCATAAAGTGGTCCTTAATTCAGAGTATTTCACGAATAAAATTTTTGCTAAACATCATAAAAATGTTTGCCTAACATCATAGAAATGTTTGTTGCTACATCCTAAAAATGTTTGCCTAACTTCATAATATGTTTGCCTAACATCATACAAATGTTTGCCTAATATCTTAAAAACGTTTGCCTAACATCAAAAAATGTAACTTCATAAATATGTTTGCCTAACATCATAAAAATGTTTGCCTAATATCATAAAAAGTTTGCCCTCAATAATCATAAAAATGTTTTCCTACCTTTGCAACGACGTTTTTAATTAACATTTTCACATGTTTTGGAACCTTTTAAACATTATCATCAAAGTTATTATTAAACATGTTTCTAAGGTGATATCCATACAATGTACGTTTCAATGTTTTTAAAACACTACATCGATAACATTACAAAATGTTCAAAAACATCAAGATAAAAACAACATATTGGTAACATTTTTAACCGTTTGGAACAGGAAAACATGTCAGCAGAAAATCATTTCAGCACTCTCTAAAACATTTACTGTATTAGAGTAAAATGTTCTGATAATAATCTCTGTAACAAAAGCTTACGATATTTTGTAGTAATGTTGCTCGAAATGGGTGTCCTTGGGGAGATGTTTGATAAAAAGTACAAATATTGGCAATGTTGTTTTCGCAAATCATTTAAGGCAAGAACAAAATTTTTAAAAACATCGTAAAAACGTTGTAAAACGTTTTGATATGTTTCACACTTATCAACAATGTTTTCGTAATCAGCTTACAAATATAATCTGATTTGGTCGTGGGCCTAAATAGCGGTGGGCCGAGGTTGGCAACTGGGCAGAGAGGACATAATTGGGCCGAGTTGGTATGGGCCGAGTTGGGCGAGGGGCCGAGATGGCGATGGGCCGAGAGGGCGATGGGCCCGAGGTGACCTGTTACCATCTGAGAGAGGTAGTTGACATTGTCATAGTAACAGGGATAGTAATATCTTATCCAGGGACCCATTTGTTTTGTTATTTTATGAAAAATTAATTTGTGAAATTTTGATTTATCTAGCGTTGGGACTCACCAGCCTATCTCAGCTAGAAAGTGCAATTTTGCAAGAACCATGTAACCAGATTTTAGCTTCCTTTAAACTGTATTCTAATTCTGTAGTAGGGTTCTTTTTAATGAATCTACTTTCCCCTGGTATTCTAAACTCAATTTAATTTTTTGTTTTAAACACTACATTTTGAGTGTGTCACTGCCCTCCCCAGTTCCTGAGATGATTTTAGTATTCTTCCACCACTTACAGATTTTCGCACCTTTAACATGCGGTTATTTCCGTTAACGTTGCCGAATTCGTAGCCTGTGGCAGAATACCAAATGCTTTCCCCTTTCCTTGCAGCTGACTGAGACTGACTCACTGCAGACTGCAGTGGCCTAGTCCGAGGTTGCTCTGAATAGACACTCCATATCGGGTGGTCGTGTACCAGGTCCAGAGCATGAAGTATATAGCTATTGCAGGGTCCCTCACAAATTTGTAAACGACCTTTACTCACCTTGTAACTTCACAAATTCCATACCTAATGTCCCTGATTCCTTATTTCTAACGGATTGCATTCATCGTCAGGTACTTACGAGGATGTTTGCCGTCAAACTGGTGTCAAAAATGAAAGAAAAGTTAAGGCCCACTAAGTATACTAAAATTTGCCATATAACAAATTCCACTCGGAAAACTTGCCGAAACATGTTTTCATAATAACCTCAGAATTGCTTTTTTTTTGGCCTATTAATCCTATTCGTGATAATAACACCCAGGGAGTCCGGATATAACCAATAGGTCCATAGGTAGCGTAAATCCAAAATTTCAAAATATTTCCATAAAATACAAATGGTGTTCCCTGGATAGATATTACTATCCCTGTTTAATATGACATGTCAACCCCATCTCTCAGATTAGAAATAGTGAAGGATTTTAAAGAAAACATTTGGCAAAGCAAAGCTCTACCTACCATTTCAAACTTGCCGCCAGTAACAACAGGAAGCAGAAGTGTTGCTCCCTCCCCTACCCATTGCATTCTGGGAGTGCGAGTTGCCAAACGCTATAATTTTCACCTACTGCATGTCACAACATTTGTATCGATGTTGCCATGTGTAAACAAGCCGATGGGCTCTCCCAGTGTAAATTAAATCGGAACCGGACAATGCCAATTTTCGCTGGTAACAAATAACAAAACCAAAACCGAGTTGTCGGACCATTGAGCAGGTATAATGGTTCTCGCGCGCGAGGTCAAATTCCATTTTGCAACAATATTAGAACTCTCGGAGTGTTTGTGCATTACTAACTTGTGGATAAAAAGGTCACACTGTCTTAGCAACTACCCACAAAGCGGACCCAAGTGGCAACGCTATCGTGACTCCATTTTGGGAAAAGGAAAATATATCATTATGATCGTTGCATTGCTAAACTATCCCTCAACAAACTAATGCCTGACGATGTCATGGATGTCTAGGATCATTTTTATTCGATGATGCTTGGGTGAATCAACGAAAGAGTGTAATTTTCGGGGTAATTTTCATACGGCTGCATGGGCTTGGTTGGGCGGTAACTAATACCAACAGTATGCTGTAAATTACGCTGGTGCCCTGTGCCTTGGTTTCGGCTTATGGCTCCGTGGTGAGACACCATAGTCGCAAGGACCAGCGAGCTGGAACTGCAAATGTGGATCATTGCGCAAAGCAAGTGGGAAATACTGCAATAAGATTAAATCTTGATCAGCCCCCTCTTCCCCCAATGATTTCCCGCTGCACAACTTATGCGAGGGGGCCGGGGATTGATCAAGATTCCTTCTTCTTGCCTTGGTCCACAACCAAGCATGTTGAATTAAAATGTGCGTATTGTCGCCCAATTTTCCTTCGATATCCTTCAACTTTTATCATCTACCGCGACAAGTTTTTATATGTTTACGTACAACCGCCAACAACATCATTTTGACTGAGCAGACCCATCGGGCCATCGCCGACCAGCCCCCGACCCAAGGAACCCCTCAACTATAAACAAAGACCCCCCTAACGTGTATTAAGTATAGGTCCGTATGGACTGTTTGTAGGTCCGTATGTAGATGTGTAGGTGCGTATGTTAAGGTGCGTATGGGTGAAGATTTTTTAGTTAAGTATTCTATAAAACTTGAAAGTGATGAGTCACGGATGACGTCATTAAGGAGGACTTTTAAATTTTATCTATATTATTTTGGGTATATGCTAGAACTTCCCTATACAAAAATTCCCATATAGATTTTATTTTTTTATTTAATGTCTTATTTGGTGGTATCTGTTTTATTTTTTATTTATTGTTTACTTATTTATATTTATTTCTTTATTTTATTTATTTGCTATTATTCTTTTTTTATTATTTTTTCTTCATATTTATTTATTTATTTATTTATATTATATTGATTTATATTTATTTTTATTATCTTATTTATATTCCCTTTATATTATTATATTAACTTTATAATAATTTGACTATATATCAGAAATTACATGGTAAAACCCTGCTTGACCAACAGTATAAATATAATTTTGCCACAAAAATCAACGAAGTCCCAATAAAAAAACACTTTGTTCTATTTTTAAATACATAAGCATAAAATAATAAATAATAAAATATAAAAAAGATCAACTGAAGACGAAATAAAAATAAACGAATAAAAACAAAAGAATAAAAATAACTAACGAAATAAAAATAAATAAATGACTAAAATAAATATAAAAAATAAATAACAAAATAAATAGTAAAAATTAAAAAAATTTGTTTTATAGTTTATGTGGGTCTTTTTTTATTTATAGTTGCAGTTGGGTCTTTTTTCTTAATATTTATGTTGGTCGTTTGTTTTTTATATTGAGGTTTTTCTTTGTTTTATAGTTTCAGTGGTGCTGGGTTCTTTGGTTTTGTGGGTCTTTGTTTTTAGTCACCACCTCCCCCAAAAATCAAAGAAAAATAAGGTGGTAACAAGAGTGGTTGATATATTGTCAAGGGTTTTCCTGCAGCCAAACGCAGCAAAGCTAGACGTACACTGGACTCTACCCACCGCATTTGAAAGGGCTTGGTCTAGCTAGGGGCAATGGGTCTGAAAGAGGGGTGTGGGTAAAAGTAGTGAAGAGTGTTTCTTTTTCGGATTCTCTCGATTATATAGTAGCTTGACAGTTTTTTTTGTTGGCGTGGAGGGAGTCCTGCCCTCTATTAAAATAGTCCATTCCTCAGTTTTTGATGGGGAAAGAACATACACATGTTGACTCCTCTAATTTATTATTAATTACACCCACACACACCGCCTCACCACAACGCCACACATATACCCACACGTACACACAAACACATACTACCACACCCACGCACACATATAATATACACACATACACACACACACACACCATTCTTATAATTTTTATAATAGCCTATAGTCCTATAAAAAATCTGACTTTTGTTCAACCAGTTTCACGCCAATGAGGCAACTTTAAACATTTTTCCTTTCGGCTTTAGAAATCATTGTTAGCCTAAATATCTGTGAATGACGCTAATATATGCTCATTATCAGATGACGTCATATTTTGTTTCAATCGACATCGTGATCAACTTTGTGCCACGCACGTGATTCATGCACCAAAACTTCACGTTCCGCCCACCAGGCGGCTGCGGTCGGTCCGCGTGAACATCCGTTGCCAGCAATTTCAACACAGGTAAAGCACCGACGTCCATTTTATTTAAACAACCGTACAGCCATAGATATGGTACCACATCTCTGGTTGTCGCCCTCGGGTCACAACTTTGAGATGTGGGCATTAGTATTCAACAGAACCACAAACCACGGGTGACAATGGGTGACAGAGCAACAAAAAATTACGAAATTTCTACAAGATATATGCTCCACTTACCGATAGTCCAGGGACTAATAACGGCTGGTACCAAAGTTGCTACTCGTTTATCAACGATCCCTTACTCGCAAAGAAGAATCGGCGAAATTTTAAGTCCCGGTGTCAGCTATTCACATCGATTCACATGTCTTGTTTACCAAAATGGTGGTGATATCAGTGCTTTTCGAAATGTCCCGGATATTCAGTCACAGGAGGTAATCTCTTCCCCACACGCAATACAGTGTTTGTGCGCGGTGTTACACAATAAGCGTGCGGGCCGTTACCCCCGAAGAGAGAATTGTTTCTGACTTACGACGTCATAATCCCAAACAAAAATAATCGCACATTTGATCCATCGGACAAATCTAGACTGAAGTACGCACATTTTCAGAAGTTTTTACGCTATTTTTCCATATGCAATGATTCTAAAATAAAATATAGTGGACATATTGATGGCTGAGAGTCTCCTCTACCTTGGATGCAGTATTGAACGAAAGTGCCGCCGAAATGGGACTTTGCAAAATCCAGAATTTGATGTCATTGTTTCAGCGGCTTGAGTAGCTTTCGTAATTACCATACTTTCGACCACTAACCGCAATTGACATGGAAGACACCCAAAACGTTGTGAGGACCAGTTGGATTGCTTTTTGAAGCAGATCATGAACATATAATGGTAGACTAATGTTACCACGGTCATTTAATACCATTCTAATACCTTCGACTCGGACGTAATTTCACACATGTCGAGAAATAAAACGGCGATTCAATGCAAGTCTAGTACTTTTTCGGCCATGTCTTCGAACACAGAAATCGAATCACTTTCAACCCTCCGATTTTGAATAGAAACCTTCGGATCAACCGAGTCCTGCTAGCACGACCTGAGCTTCATGCTTTCAACAATATCATATTCACTGATCAGTATCTCAGGTCCTGCACGGAAGTATCAGTTTGACTTTAGATATAAGAGATGACATTTCAATACCTGTAATCAGGCTATTCCTTTACAGATCTGGTCTCCAACTTTTGCTGAGAAGTATCTTTCCCACTACTTACAGTCACTATCTAACAATTGTTTAAGTCTTATAAAAATCTGTCAAGGTGATATTTTTCCATCAGTTTTGGGTACTCCAATTTGTATTCGGAGCCTAATCCACAGCATTAACTCTACTGTGGTTTTATGAAACCATGTACATTTGAAGCTGTTTTTTAGAGGTCAAGCAGGGTGTCAACCGGGTCACGGTAATCAGGTATCTTATACTTCCATTCGTAGGGAGCGATTTCTTCGCGTGAGTATGCGTAACACTTGATCTTGGGTCAATATTCGGTTTTGCGCAAAACAAATCGCGCACTGCGAATGGAAGTATATCGATGGGCTTGCTTTTTCGCACACCGTGTGACCCTTGAACTTTTCTCTCGTATAAGCGGGAAGTGCTATTTTCAACAGCAACAAATCTGGCATTAGTTGATGAGGCAACTTGACGATTAAAGGACAATTTGTTGTTTATGGTTGATTATGTTGCTGATGTAAGTATACATCTGTTGAGGGAATTTACTATACATCAAACCACATGCTTGATTTAGCGTCAGAGGGTGTTTTCGGTAAGTTTTACGCGCGTCTTTGTAAGTTGATTCACATGATGCCCACGTGAGCCTTATTTATGAACTCAAACTCATAACCTGTGATTGTAAATTGACGCAAGATAAGTCCAATGTTAAAGTGTCTAGGTGGCAAGTTACAATTATTGGAACGACGGATCGACCAGTGGCAAGTTCTATCTGTGTAGAATACGTTTACATACATATTAAAGCAGTTTTAATGTAATACTAACAAACTTTCAAGGAAATATCGCAAAGTTGAAAACTACTTGAATTTTCGAAATAGTTGCCGGCTGTCTTAACGGATTGTCGTCTGCTGCCAATGTTCACCATGAATGAGGTAAGGACGCCAAACCCAAAACTCGGGGGGTGCCTGATTTCCGCTATCATAGGAGGTCGGTAAGTGAAGTATTTAAAACTTTTTTCCCGACAGGTTTTTTCGTCGGAAAAACCCCGCGAGTTTCATATGTACTCTAATTCGGAGCCCCGGGCTTCGCCCGGGCTACGACGTGTTCGAGCTAGCAGTGGCCGTGTTGCTCACGAAATTGAAATTTCTCATCCAGATTCACACAGAAATGGATGACTGAAATCTCTTCATTACTTTTATTAATTTAAACGACTCATCATCATGAGCCTTGAAAAATCACAATGAATAACCTACGATTACAAAACACTGACTCTAACTAACTGGCCAGAAAGCTGAAATCTGCAGCTTCAATCAACAGACGTGGCATGAAAAGATTTCAACCATGGGCGCAGACAATTGTCAATACGGAATTATGGGTATAAATTTAAGCTCGCTCAGATGAACGTTTAAAATAATTTAAATGATAAGTGTATTTTTCAAAAAAAAACCCCCCCCTAAAAAAAAAAAAAAAAACCCCCTCCCAACCAAAACCCCCCCCCCCCCCACAAAAAAAAACCAGGAAATTTCATCACAAACATAAAATATTTAATAAATAAAACATTTCTTTTTTTTAATATTGTATTATATAGTGTATCATTTTATCAAATGACTGTTTGTATGTAGTGATACAATGGTTGAGGTACTGCGACCACTGACCTCTGAGTGCGACACGACGATAGAAATGATGATTATTTACATGAATTGAACAAGACACCATCTCGTTTCAAGGTGATTGGTGTTGTCAAATTTCGCAGACCATTTCATTTTCAAGTAAGTCAGGGACCAGTTGTGAGTTTGTCTCTCTTTTTTCGCGAGACAATACAAGAAGTACGAGGCGAGTACTTTCAAGTATTAAAGCACTATCAGTGATTTGCTAAATCAGCAAATTGAAAAACGAAGTGTTTCGGTAGCCGGATAGCTACCTAACACCAGGGTTCGGTAGCCGTATACGGTAAAATAGCCCGGGAGCGTTTCAGTAGCCGTACGCACCATCCTTAAGGACATCTTACTATATAACAATGTTTCAAGTGGGCGCAAGCCGGTGCACGAGGTGTTTTGGTCTTGAGCAATCGACTTCAAAATATGCCAAGTTTTTCCTATTTACGAAAAACAATGTGCCAGTGTATTAATACAACAACGACACAGATTCAATGAAATTGTTTGAAAACAATTTTGCGTACTCTTTTCGTTTCAAAGAGAATGACGTGACCCATGCGATTTGTAGAATAAACAAGTATTGCTGTGAGTACATGGTATCGCAGAACCACGAATGTACGGGGTTGTTACATGCTATATGCGTTCTAAATTTGAAATATCACTCAGTGTCAATAGAGTGAATAGATGGGCAGCTTGATCCCGGGACATGCAGCCGATCATCAGAAGTTATTTATCTGAAAAAGATGTTAAGAATATTACATCTTATTTTGAAGCAGTTTGGAATTTGGGAAACACTCGGTAAATGTCGGAATTATTCCTGCGTGTAAAAATGCATATTGGGCAGATTTCAAAGAAGAAATATAAGTCTTAGCTCTGAACAGAAAACACTACAGAATATAGTTAGAATGATTTAACTCAAGTTATGTGTAGGTGTTTTTCGTCAAGTCAAAACTGTATATCCCATTCCGCTTCATTTAAAGCCAATTTAGCCAATAAACAAATCCCGTTTTTTATGTTCGTATTTTTGTGCCTCTTTTAAAATTTATAGAGTCGACAAAAATTATTTCCAAAGCTGCATCGTGGTAAGTGGATGTGGGTCGGCGTTTTGTGGGAGGTCATGAGTGACAGTAATCCATATTTCTTTTCATAGCTAAAAATATAGTGAAGTTAAAACATTTGCCTTCATAAAAGAATTCTTTACATAGGCAAAAATGTACTTTTGATACGTACTCAGTTCGCTATATAGTCGATCTGTCCTTAAAAATGGTTTGTATTTTTATAAAGGATTTTAAAACTCATTTTTTGTGTTCACAAAAGTTACGTGAAAACTGTTTGAAGACGCTATTTTGGAGTAATTTACATGTGAAAAAAATCTTGAAAGAAAATAAATTATGGACTTGTGAAATTAGTAATGGTGAGCGATCGGAAGGAGCACATATTTTTATTTATGATACTTTTTTATTTCTTTATTTAAATATTTGTTTATTCTTATTTTTTATTGTCACTTTTATTTTATTTATTTTGTTTCCTTCTGTATTCCTTAATCTACTTTATTTATTTTTTTTTATCAGAGACGAATAATATATTAGTTATATTCGTCTCGGGTTATTAATGTGTTGCTCCCTTTGCTCTTATAGACGATGTATACATTAAGGTGGAATTACCCCTCAGAGGCTACTTAAAATATAAACACACATGAAACTGAGGAAGAATGGACCTTTCTGTTGTTTTTGTTTGACGAAACAACCGGAGCTCCGTTCAAGTTTGATCGAATTGTAACTTCTCAACTGAAATCTCTTATCATATTTAATTTGTTTCCACTTAAAAAAAATTAATCTCAAAAGTAAATAAGAGAGATGGATAAAAAGCAATTAAAACATACTTTGGGACTATGCATTGTACTAGAATAATTCGCACTTGGTTTCCTCCAGGAGAACCCTACTGGTGCAGCAGATAGGGAAGTCCAAAAACTCCCGCTGTCCCGAGCATAATCCTAAATTGCTTATATTTCAATGTTGTAAAACATAGGCTGAATTCGGATTGGACCGCTATACTGAATTAGAACTTGCACACATTTTTGTACCAAAGAACCATTCCTCAGCTTCTACCTTCTAGATGGGGATATTTTTTTATGAAAAAGCTTTACATCAGGGCAAAAAAATCAGTACTTTCGATTTTTTAGAGACACCTCTGATTGGAATCTCTGTTGCCTCACGGTCGGACTGAAGGGTGGCCATGGAATCGGTTCGTCACGCATGACTGTGTCCGCTTATATAACCGATCCACTGGGTACACGCTCCGCTAGCCGGGATACGGCTACCTAACTACAAAGCACGTTTTGGTTATATAGCGTATACGGCTACGGAAACCACGGGGTTAGGTAGCCGTATACGGCTACGGAAGGGAAACACTCCCATTGAAAAAATCATCAAAAACAGATTTTAGCATGTCCGTACACGTACAGGTATCCTAACATACCCGCAAATGATAAGACCAGAAGCAACGTAATAAGGACCAAGAATTGAGATTTTAGTCATTACGTCCGAACGGACACTTACTACAAAAGTACTTGAATGGAGAATCGTATCTTGGAACACTTAAGGTAACTTATGAGAATATTACAAACTAATTTTAAAAAAAAAACTTAATGAGAATTCTACAGACTTATCCTTCACGTGAAGTTATTCTTACACATTTCAAAATATTTTTCCAATCAATGATAGTGTCTTTAAGTTTTAAGTTGGAAGGATGACTTTTTACTTCAAATTCAATACTTGTATTTATTTTTGTTTTGCTGGCAGAATTGGCAGAATGTCCTCACTGTCAGTGACTGTTCATGTTATACTTGGTCCTGCCTGTGACTAGAGTAATACATGAATAATTGTTTTGAAACTGATGGAACAATTTTTTTTCTGTTGCATCGTGAGTGAAACTGAAGGTCGCACTGCATGCTGTAGACACAAGCGTAACACTTACTGTGATCAAGTGATCGAGACTCGCTCAATACATGTGGAGGTATTATTACAATGCTGCCTTGGTGTGCATTAGAGGTGTTTAAAGACAGCGCCGCGGCTGTTGATTCCTTAAACAATAGGTGATCAAGTGTCAAGGACTTTAAATCGATCATTGGTACCGTCCTGCACACTACTGCGGGGAAGAGTATGGCTTGCCTGGTCAAGTGTACCACTGTGCTGTGTCACACTGCTCATGTCAAATCGATATTGCCACATGCGCATGCTCTACACAGCACCGCGGCCGGCGCAATCTGAGGGCCTGGCTTGGCTAGGGGAAAATACAATCCCATCAAGACATTGGCACGCTGCGCGGCCTGAGCGGGTTTACATATAGACAAATTCGCTACCGGATTTCGTTAACAGGGCACCAGCATCCTGTGCAATAATTTTGCGCACACATTAACCCATTGGTTCAAATTCAGCGTAAAAATTTCAAGTAAACTTCACAAAGGAGGGATGGCATAACTGGAAAAGTAAACGCTTTTAAAATCTGGGGATTTTGATGCAGGGTTGGTTTGATAAGTAGTGGCCAATGTGTTAATAAAAAGTATAATAGTATTCTAAAAGGTTTCGCCGGGGAACATTTGTTTTATCCCGAGTTTATTTCATTGTCATCTTCATACACATACACAAATCCTTCATATACATTTATATTTTCACTTAAAATTACATTCCAAACGTGAAAAAACATATTCAGAAGGAGTTTACACAAATCTTACAGTTCTCATTAAATAAAAAATATTTTCTCAGATTGGCCTATGCCTTTCAATACCATGATATTAATAGATGTAAGACCGTGGATCTCTGGGATCCGAATTGTTTGAACGACAATCATAGTAAACATTTTTTTAAAGAGAAAACTAGGCCTATCAAGCAAATGAGTAGATGTCAATATCTTATTTGCATTAGCTCATTTTCTCAGTTTATTTTAAATAACGTTGTAGGAAAGGACACCGAGGGCGATTGCTAGTGCATTTTTTTAATTCCAAATTTTGACTCTTTCGGAATAAATCACTTAAGTAATCAATGGTCATAAAATGACCACACGCGTACACGACTATTTTTCAGACCCACTCGAATTTCAAACATACATTTAGATGCAAGACAGGATCTTGTTGTAGGTCTATAGGCCTAAATGTAATAAACTAATTGGCGCATATTTTAAGGAACCAATCAAAGTGAATGAAATTCGTTTACGTCATTAGGGCTACGTCGTACTAGATTAAAATGCGGAAAATGAGGAGACTCATTTGTGTCAGACCCAGTCTGAACACGAGGATAGATACAGGTTGGGGTAGGAGGTTCCATTGTACCAAACATTTGCTCCACCTTGCGCTGTATAAAACATAGACAAAAATTGACGGGTGTATTGGTAATATATTTCCATACGATCATTCGTGCTCGGTCACGGCTTCGGTGGTCGGCAGCACCGTGCCAGTGCACAGTACGCTATCAGCAACACACATGATTGGCTCCTCTGCCGGAAGTGGTGATAAACCTTCGACTTCGGCTAATTGTTCTAGGACCCAGATTTGGCCATTATCTACTACTTGCCACGCACACGGTTATATTAAAGACTTCTCTGCTCGGCGCTGTCTTTAATCCCCCTTGTCTCCGTAGACAGTCGTGATTCAATGTGCTCCTTTCCGTGGCGATTCGTTTCTCAGCACACCCGTCCACCGCGTTCCCCGCTCCTACACGCCAGAAGTAGGACCTCGAAGAATTTTTATTGTGCAACCACCCTATGAATTTGGCAGTACCTCAAAGACACATAAACTGCATGTTGAAGGTTGTGGTGGCCAGAATATCCCCAGCAGGATTGCGTACGCTTTCTCTAGTTGGCAGACTACACAGATCGATCTGTTCAGTGTGATACACGGGTGGAAAAAGGTTTTTTCCCGGCAAGGTAATCAAGATTTCCCGCGAGTAATATGGCTGCGATCGCGCCGCGTTAGCGGCGCCAGGGTGGTGTCTGAGGGGGGTGTGCCCCCTCAGAGCTGAAGATGTAAAAAAAAAAAAAAAAAATCAAGGTTGCAATTGAAGCTATTTTGGTGACGTCTTTTTAACATTTATACGCGATATGGTGGTTATATATTGTGCCCAAACCGGCCCATAATTTACGCATACAAAACAAAATATAAGTGAGAAAGAAGCTAAGATTACTTACACCAATAATCTCAAGTCTGGATGCTTGATTTGACTTGAAAATATACGGTTTTCAAGCCGTCCCCGATGTAATTGACAATGGGAATATGGGCAGTGTTACCAGTGCTACAGCGATCACATCGATATGGTTCCTAGTAAAAAGAACCTTTATACCGTGATGAACGTGTTTAATTGGGCGTACTCGCTCACGTAAGACGCACTTCAGTATACAATAACCTGTAGCAGGCAATGAGTGTAAAATGAATAGGCTCAGAAGCAAAAAGGTTTTTCGCAATATTCGCAGTTTTCGGAGCAATAAAATGTTTAATATAATCCTCGCTCGTTTAAAACAAGGACACACTTACCTCAGAAGGATTTTATCATAATAGATGCATATAAAATTCATAATGATTAATCTGAGATACAAATCCGCGAGGAAATCCTTCCACATTAATTGATAAGTTCCACAAACAGTGACGACATCGGCAATACTAGCGCCATTAATCAACATGTGTGAAAGCAAATTGTAGATGTATATGTTGTTTATTTCTTCTAAGCCTTTTTGCAAATCACTGTTGATGATTTGTATTATAAGGACGCTTAGTAACAACTTGGGTGAGTAAGTAGTATTTTATATGAATTGATTGTGAATTCAGTAAATTGCTGCTACACGTTTTTACGTGTCACTCTTCTGCAAACCCTAAAATAGAGCGATCCATACGAAAACTCATTCCGATAAAGAATGCGTCTGATTTGCTAGTATTAGGGTTGCATTGCGAACTAGTTTACACCAAATTTTCATTGCGCACATGTCGGGCTGCCGGTTTTCAATGAGCTTGCGTGATTGTTAAAGTACTATCAGACGATGCTTCCAAGCTTCCTTACAATAGGCAACACGCCTAAATAAACATATTCCAAACATTTATAGATGACATTTACAGCATCAATTTGGGATTCTTGGCCGCCACCGCCTACTTACTATGTAACTTCACCTTGGATAAATGTCCCCCTCTGATTGCAGATGAATTAAGTACTGTGACAAAAACATGAATATAATGTCTCGCTTGATGTATCATGAATAATACTGGTGACAAATAACATGAAATAGGAAGGCACGAATATTATTTCTTGTCTTACCTTGTTTTCTCTTGTTCTGGGTTTGGATGTGTTATCTCATAATATCCTTCCTTAGGCCATAAATGAAATTTTGGGTTTCGTTGATTTTATCCTATCAACGACTTATGTACGTGTCGTATTACCATACAACTCGCCCTTCCGCCCTACGTCAATTATAACATGTCGCTGAGTGGCTGATCTGATGTACGGGCGCGGCGGAAAGTAGGAGTGCTGATTATTTGTGCATTTAATTAAGCCCAGCCTTATGAAAAAAAAACGTACTCGTGCCAATTTAAAGCTGTTTGTTTGGCGCTCGTCCGGGGTGCTCGTCAGAGCTCAAGACGATGTTTGTAAAAACTACCGCATAGAAATGTTGAATTTTTCTCAATAGGTTTAGACCCATTTGATGGATATTCTTGTAAGAAAACAAAAATTATGATGCAAAACATCCAATCATATAACCCCCTGTTTTTCGGACATATGATGAGTTGAGATTTAGTTTCAATCACACGCATTCTCTACGGGGGACTGAATACCGCTAGTCTCCTCACGAATCGCCAATTTAGATAATATCTTTAGCCGTTGTTTTTTAAACACAAGACTAAACCCGTGGGAAAATTTCCGTGCATACTTTCCAACCGCCGTAGATCTGATGCTCCACACACTGTGCTCTGATTAGCAGCATGAGCTACTAAGGCGATGGGGTCGCCGGGGTCTCTCTTGCGCTGGACTTGGGTTGATTTTTGGGCTAGATACGGAGCTATTTTCGTCTTAAATGTACAGACATAAACACACTGGTACACATTTCCTAACTTTTATTATTCAATTGATGGTTTATTTTTAGTCTTGTTGTAGAAATTGTTTACCCTCGATTTAGTTTCACGATATTTTCCTTGATGTACCCATTTTTCCTTGATTAAAAATTTCGCGTATGATTTTTTTTTTTTGCGTCACTAAAAATTTCCCGCGAGTCGGCAATTTCCCTGCAATGATCTTCCCGTCTTCCCGTTTTTTTCCCACCCGTGGTGTGATAACCACGGCCACAGACAACGGTACTTGATTGCTCTTTACTCTTTAGCGGTGTACACAAAAATGACCCACCTGATTTTACCTTGTTTCCCTTCTTCAAAAATTATCCATTGTACAAAATCACGTGACACAATTGTTTAACTTCCAAAACGTCACAAAGATTTCAAATATAAAGCTCGTATTTGAAAAAAAAGAACAGAAAATGGATGCGTTTCACTCAACAGCTAACTCATATTGTTGTTTATAAACACGCTTTAACACAAATTACCCTCAGGTCAGTTTCACATCCCATTCCCTGCTATTGATATCATTACGTTCTTAAACGTCATCAAATTGGGAAAGATGGAAGGTGAACCATCAGAAAAGGCACGTGAAATTTGCAACATTTGGTTACTGTTCCATTCCATATTTTATTAATTTTCATTAAAAATGAATTGTAATAATAGATAAGTAGAATTATTTTTAAATCTGCGTCGAGTTTGATGAAGCAGCGCATTGCGTTAAAGTCATTGATTTACACGAATTCACTGGTCTCCGAAAGTATCCCGAGATACCCTGGCAATGATTCCTCGCAAACCGGTAATGTGTGAATGCAAACCGTATGTTGGTAACGGAAATGGTGAAGTTCCGGGATATGTGCAATGACGAAAACTGATTAGTCCTCCCTTGTGTAAAAGTAGTTTGACATGACCTTATACGTCACTTGATGTTATTTATACACGTGAATTTTGGACAACATTACCAGGTGCACGTAATATTATCTGAAACTTCATGGAAAATTTGCAGTTATGGTGATTGAAATCTTAAGTGGTATGTATAATTAGTTTCATGAACATGTTAACCATGCATTTGGGGCATAATACGACTGAATAACTAACTTTGAAAAGGTTTTTAGAGCACAATAAATTTTGGAATAAGGAAAAGTAAACACGCTGGAACGCAATGAAGTTACCTATTGTCTGTGGTAGTGGGTTTATTCCTCTAGCACAGATTCGATCTGTGTATTGGCAGACTTGGCTTTCTTCAAACACACACACATTCACGTTCATGTTTTATCACTTGCATTTCGCTTTATACGATGATTACAAAAATGCCTTGCAATAAGGCCAATGGTAGCGCAAATCAGGCGCCCGCCGAGTGTGGCGTCCTTACCTCATTCTCGGTGAAAATTGGCAGCAGACGACAAGAATCCGCTAAGATAGTTCCAATGATTGTAACCTCAGGTCTGACGTTATTTTTATCACTGGACATTATCGTATCTCTGACCTGAGGCTACAACAAGATGCTCATAGTTTCGAATCCATTTAACAGTGTGGTGTGAAAAAGTGATTCTCACAACTCAAAATTACCGCTTGTGACGTACTTACGATGCTCTGATCTAAAAATCAGCTACGGACATGTTCTTGAGTATGCTAGTTTTCCTTTTGCACATTCGATGTCAAATCTGACGTGTTCGTGGTTCATTAATTTAACATTTTTGTCGATATTCCATGTTTCTGGTGTGAATAAATCTCGCCATGTTTATATTTCCACATTTAACGCATGTGCTTTGCACCAAGACTTATCGATGTATTGCATCGAAACTATGGATCGATTATTCATGACAGATAGGTTTCGTAGTCTCTATTCCAATCACGGTTACAACAAGACGTTATCCGACATAAGCGCGCGATAGAGGTCGGTCTCATCAAGCATGTCAAGAGACTAATTTTTGTTATGGTGCCAAAGCACATGTTCCCACCACTGACCTTTACATCTTGACCCCTGACCCCATGCGATTCGATTTGAGACTTAGACTGAAAACGTAAGATCGCATACCTGCTGAAAATCACGAAGATTTGATCATTTTAGTGTGAGTCAGTGAAAAATACAGGTCCAACAGTATTGTAGAGTATGTCAAGATAAAAGTGAGTCAACAGTCGGGTAATTCGGACCATTTTGGAGTGATTTGGGTGAGTTTATAAATTGGAAACCTTAAAGGATGTTAAAAATGACAGATATTGGCATGACTTTGGGTTTGTTAAAGTTAACAAATAACAACAGAAGTGAATGTACAAAGCAACCTGAAGTCATGCTCAGCAGGACTACCGCTAAGACAGCCGGCAGCTATTTCCAAAATTCAAGTAGTGTTCAACTTTGCGATATTTCATTGAAAGTTTGTTAGTATTATCATTAAAAACCGATTTAATGTGTAGAGTAAACATTATTCTACACAGAGAGACTTGCCATGGGGTCGATCCGAAGGTTTTCTATTCAAAATCGGAGGGTTGAAAGTAACACGATTTCTGTGTCGAAGACGATGACCGAAAAAGTACTAGACTTGCATTGAATCGCCAGTTTTCTCGAAATGTGTGAAATTACGTCCGAGTCAGAAAAAGTCAGTTGGTATTCCAAGTAGCGGTAACATTATTCTACCATCATATGTTCATGTTCTGCTTCAAAAGCAACGCTCATTGACGCTGACAACGTTTTTTGGTTGTGTTCCATGTCGATGTGCTGTGCGATTGCTTAAACAATACGGACGTCGGTGCTTTAGTGTGAAATTTATGGCAACCGTATGTTCACACGGACCGACCGCAGCCGCCCGGTTGGGCGGAACGTGAAGTTTTGGTGTATGAACATTTAATTAGCGATTTACAGCTGATTTTTCTAAAGCCAAAAGAAAATGTTTAAGTTGCCTCATTGGCGTGAAATAGGTTGAACAAAAAGTCAGATGAGTTTTTATAGGCCATATAAATGGTGTGTGTATGTGTATGTATGTATGTAGGCCTATGTAGGCCCTATGTGTGTGTTTGTATGTATGCATGTATGTATGCATGCATGTATGTAGGCCTATGTATGTGTGTGTTTGCATGAATTTAGGCTTATGTGTGTGTGTGTGTGTGTACTAACTTATACCCAAATTTTGGGTCCAGTGTTTGAATACACACCAATAATTGTGGGACCACTATATGAATTGTGGGACCGACAGCCGGTCCCACAACTTATTTTCTCTTAACACGTAAAGTGCCTAATGACCGAATATTCGATCGAAGCTATTGTTTACGTCATTAACATTAATATCTCCCTTGAGGCAATTGGTCACGACCGTGAATAATTACTATATTATAAGGTCTTGCCGCCCAATATGAAGGCAGTTTTCTCCCGCGGCTGTGTGTAATTGGTTGTGTATGAAGTTTTTTTTTTCCCAACGATCTTTGAAAAAGGTAAAAATTATCGAAAAATCACCTCGTAGCCTTGCAAAGTTCCTAAAAATCAATGACAAAGAAGGACTTGCCCCTAATAGTCGAGGGAAATTTCGGCGAACAGGGACAGGGACAATATGAATCAATTAAATGTATGTATTGTAATAATTTTTTTGTCTGTAAAACAGGATGTTATCAAACGTGATAGTAGACAAGGTTTCTCCGCCAACGAGCCCTGATAACTCCCGACCAAACAGTCCCAATCCAATGCTGGATAATCGTCACACAGCCCAGGCCAAGAGGAGGAAATTCCTGCGGCGTATATTCAAATTTCAGCAGATGGACTTTGAGTTTGCCATGTGGCAAATGGTGTATCTGTTGCTTGCACCACAAAAAGTGTGAGTTGACATTTCTATAATCCCGATCATAATTCCTTGGACATCAGCAGTATGTGTGTCTTCAGCATCTTTTGCTAATTTTCACTAATTTTCAACCCTTGCGCTAGCACATGCGCCAGGGTTATAGTCATGGACGCACCAGGATGTTAATCCCAATTTTGTGTGTGTTTTGTACATCAGGGGGCTACATGTTCTTTGTTGTATGGTGACAAAAGTTTGGTAGTGGGTAGGGACAGCCTGGGCCCGGACGTATAGAGCTATCGTCCTCCCGAAATCGGGGTGTAATTTGCCGTTTGGAGCCGTTTTACAGAAATTTTTTCTCGAAAGTGATCGGCCTTGTGTTCTTTCCAATGGTTGATGGCGAATTCATGCCATTGAGCAAAGGATTTGTGCATTTGAAACTCTATGCTCAAAGTAAAGGCCTTCTTGATCATCTGGTATATGTCATTCAAGTTAACCATTTCACTATTAGCATTGAAAAGTTTTTACTACCATTTTTAAGCACTTTAGGCTTTGACCTTACTAACAGGTCTCCAATGTCACCCTCTCACTCTACCTTGGAAGAGGGAATATTTGAACAACTATTTTAAACATATTCTATATTTTAAAATTTCATTTCAAGTAGGCCTTCTTCTTAATAACCATAATAATTAACTTGAAATATTTATTAATTTAAAATCATGTCTCATTATTAGAACTCAAGCTTTAACCATTTCCACATCACTTCCCCACATTTCCTATGTGAAAATTAAAGGGCTGCAAAAAATGTTATTCTGGTTTGGAGAGAAACATCCAAGACCAAATGAATTATCTTGATAACATACTTGCTAATTCAAACAGTTGCTGCTAGAGAGAAGAAACAGCCAAGACAGCCTTGTTTTCAATCACATTGTAGCTGGTAATCACTTGGCATTAAAGTTTGTATTTATCTTGTCTAAATGATAGTTTTTATGTTGTAACTTCAATTACACTGGACTTGACCATACTTGGTTTCAACTTTTATACTTTCAACTAGCAGTTGGTTTTATTTATATATTTCAAGTCCTTTTCATCTTCTTAGGGAGCTCAGTTAGCTTAGTTGTAGGATTTTATTAGCTTAGAACATCCTTTAGTCAGAAAAAGTATGTAGGGCCTACCTTTCATCAACAACCATTTGTTATCATGTAGACCATAATTGTGTTTTTTGAAACATATATAAAATAAATAGTGAATACTCTGTATAAGTTATATTTTTGTCAATCAAAACTATGATCATGCCCTTAGACTATTTAAATTATATATCTTATTTGGAATGTGGCAAATAGATATAGTGTAAAAAACAAGTGACTATATAGCCTGTTATTAGAGAGGCAATTGTCTTTCACACATATTTTAATCGTCAATATCAAATAAGAAACCTAATTTCTCCACTACCTTTTGATTTTTCACTTGATCGTGGAGACTTGTAATGAAACTGTGTGATTGTTTTTGTACCAACTTTGTAACGTCCTGGCATAAGAGTAGATCCGCATGTTTACACCCATTTCACAAAAAGTCAATTCTGATTTTGTATCCATTTAACAAAAAAAAAACATTTTCATCTTCACCGTTTTCTGTAACATGCCAGAATCAATGAAAATGACCATATTACAGCTGTGGAGAGATTATCAGTTTGAGACATAGTTTTCCCAAAAGTTGTCCTTCCATGCCCCGACTCGTTCGTTGTTCACTAAACTAAACATTTCGCGATTACAACAAAAATTTGAACAGGACAAACGGATAGTTTGAAAGCTAAGACTGTGCCTTTGAAGGTGATTAAAGTTGGCATTATGATTTGTTTCTAAGGAGTCGCCGCAAGCCGACTTAATAAACTCGGAGATGAGCAAGCATGCATTCGTTTGTGATTTAAGCGTCGCAAAAATTCATGAGCGCTTTTCCACTTCTGCATTTACGCGGAATGTAAAAGCGTTTGCAAAATCGCGTAGAAATCTAATGGTGCTATACTCGTTCGATCTCAGTTTGGGGCTGTGACGTCACAATGCGGGTTAGGTTTTGCACTCGAGAAACGCACGGTCAACCTTGGAATGGCAGCATGTACGCACGCGACAATGGCGGAATCCAAATGATAGAGAGAATGCAAAGTGCGCAATGACGTACCCCAAACTCGAGACCGAAGCCCACGTATAGGACTAGGCTAAGACCGCGCCTGATGATTAATTACGTGGTCTCACCTTCACCACACATTTTTGTTTTGCTGCGTGTCCTATAGGCGTTTAAAATAAAAGCGATGCGCATCGTTCTAGTGAAGCACCTAAATTTCCCTCTAAAAATGTGCCTTTTTGGACGATTTTCAAAGAAAACTAATCCGGTGACACCATGTTGTATGTCGGTTTATTTTCAAGTATGCAACTTAGACCTTAAACATAGTGAAAATCGAAAAATGTTGGCCCCTTTGTTATCTTTTGGAGCACTTTAGTATCGGTAAATCACATTTTCCCATAGGTTGCGTGTGGTAAATAATGTAAAATTTGAGCACAAAGGTACTTTGAAAGTCTTTTTCTCAAAAACGAATATGGAAGCCTATTTTTTCTTTCAGATTGTTATCAGCACAACTGAATGTACTATAGATCAAATTAAAGAAATGCTTTGGCCAATTAAATCATGATGCCAACACCTTAAGTATCATGTCACAACTCTTGTAATTGCAAAGAGGGAATCTTTCACTTGTACAAGTTTTGGTAGACAGGATGTAGATACCTGACTCGTATAATAAGCAAGGGTGTTAATGGCATCGTTGATGCTCTCGTTTTTATTATTAGTCGACATTCAAAGAGTTCAATGAGTGTTATCCACCTAAACTGCAAATGTTTAGAGTTTGCTAAATGGGGTGTCGGTAACAGGTTTTGCTTTAGACAGTGTGTTGTACAAACTCATTAAAGTCCCATGAATGAGTAAAATTTCACCTTAATGTTAGAATTGTCATCATTATTATTAGTCCCCCGGAGCCTTAAAAAAGCCATGTGGAATGGGATATTGCAACAGCAGATTGTGCACTTCTACAGATCCCATTGTCCCAAATTTGATGGAAACTTGGTAGGTGGGTAGTGGTTGCACATGCAGGTAATACATGTACCTGTGCACTGTGTCATCATATTTGCACTTGAGGTATTTGCATATTTGCATAGTGAACTTCTATCAGATCCAATGTCCATATTTTACGAAACTTGCACATGTGGGTAGCTCATTTGCATTTCCAAGTTTGCGTTCCTTAGGGGGATCTTGCAATTTATCTGCTGTATTTTATTATTATTATTCAGTGATTCTTGTTAATAATTAGTTAAAATTATAAATAATAAGAACCTTTTCATTAACCTTTGTTTTTGTAAATCTCGATGTTGACACTAATTTTGCATCAATTTCTTTCTCCTCTGTAAGGTTAGCAGAAATTTCCACGGATTAGAAAATGTAAGTAAAAGTCAAAACTCAAGTGTTGAGAGACTTGGGTGCCATTAAATATTTTGAATTGAGGTAAAACCACTTTAAGGAGTAAGGCTTTGTGTTAAAGTAAAAAAATTAAAGGAAAGAGTTGTTTGTTAATATTGTTTTCAAAATGTTAAGTTTTAGTATGTGACATGTCACAAAGAAGTGAAGACTTGGATGGCCGGTTGAAGCAGCTTTATGTTTGATATTGTTACAGTTTTACACTTGGTGGTTTGCAAGCCTTTTTATAGTGTAGTTCTCTCCCCTAAGTGGTATGTGTGCTGGCCTGTCTCAGGGACAGGACTTAATGTAACATTCTATGTTTAGATTTTATTTGTTTTCCCCAGCACCAAAAAATCAATTGGGCCAGAGAGACCCAGCTTTCTTAGTTCTCTAGTATGTTTGTGCGGTGAGTACACCTATTATAACTTATTCCTAAAATGCTTAAAAGCATTGACAGTTCCCACATTCCATGGTTCCAAATCATATATTGAAAAAAATAAGGGGTTGTGTTACACCATGCTGGGTTTAACTGCAGGGGGGTCTGTCTGTGTTTGTTAATGGGTTGTTACAAGTTTAAAGGATGACAGTTCTATGTCATTGTTGAGCTTAACATGCTCAGAAAATTGTTTAAAGGATTATCTTGAATTTATTTGCAATTTGCAGCAAAAGGTAATCAGAATGCCAAGTTTGAAGGATCTAAGGGGTGTAATTCTTTACTTATGGCCCTCTGAATATTGAATTTCACACCAGTACATGTTTTTGAGGTGACCCCTTCAAATTAAAAATTGCTGTAGCGTGAAAATGAAAAGAGGTACAGAGCTCAAATTTTCAGGATTTTAGTTTCTATTTTCTCATGAATATCTTTCAATACACCAAAAAAGAAAAAAATCCATGAGGTGATGGTGTACTCGATTTGTTGAATTGGCATGGAATGATACTGCAAAACAATTGTGATGGAAACACAAGTAACTCAAAAAGTGAAACTTCTGCAATGGTGTTTTTTTTTACTGGTAATGCAAATGTAGAATGGGATTGGAATTCAATTTTCAGGTCTTGCACTTCAATCAGAGATACTCCAAGTACAATTGTTTGAACTCCAAAAGCTTGAATAAATTAGGAAGTTCTTAGGTCCTCAAAGTCTCTGAAATGTTATGTCTGCAAATACGGAATTGCCTGCAAAACAAAACGCCATACTTTGATTTTATCACCAGCCCCTTAAGCAAAACCAAACATAGTGATTTAAAATAAGACCCTCCTAACCATCACTTGCCACTTGGTTTTCATTCTTGACAATCTCGGCCTGCAGCCTCATCATGTGGATTTTGCTATGTGTGAGATTAGGTTTTGTTGGTTTCAATTCTACGGTGGGTAGTATTGGGACCTGATGGATTTGATTAATAATCAGGGCAACATTTATGTGGTGAAGTATCATAGTTACACCTAAAATTACTACTCAAACCCTATATAAATAGAAGTAATTCTTCAAAGAAACCTAAAATGCTATAAAGCTATTGTGGTGTTGGTGCCTTGGAGTCTTTAAAGGTCCATTGGATGTGAAAAACCAATTCTCTGATCAACACAGCAGAGCAACACAGTCAAATGTGCATTGCAGTATCATGAATGGACCTTTAGTTCTCACACAGAGATTAACTGTCAAGGTCAATCCATGTCATTGACACACACACTAACGCATCATGCGCCTTAGGGGGGGCATGCACATAGCTAGGATCTAGCACCCTGGTGCAGATACCTGGGACGATCCAAAACCACAACAAGTCAGGGGGGTCGGGGGGAACTAAAGGTGCCACGAGAGATTTCACATAAAACAGGAGGGTTTGTCCCTAAAAAAAATTGAAAATTCTGATTTTAACTATTAACAGCTTTTATCCAAAATATTCCCCTCCTGAAAGGATTAAGCTGAGAAATGTTTCTTTGGTACAAAAATTGTAAAAATTTATATTTTGTATAGGAGCAAATATGAAAATCTCAAGCTATGTTTATATGAAAATAAGCAAATCAAAAATAGCATTTTTCTCTCTTTCAGACATTCTGTAGCTAAATAAAGGTTAAGAAATCTAATTGAGTGTCTAATCTATATGAAATTACTATTATGACACAATCTGGGGGTCACAATACAATTATCGGTTGAACCTTAAGGCCAGAGCCACTGGAGGGACTCAGGGGTTAAACAATGGGAAAAATAGGCATTTTTTTCAAAAAAAAACTTCACCCTGTTTGTGTCCGCCTTTTTGTTTTTTTATTTTTTTTTTTTTTTTTTTTTTTTGGACCCCTGTGGGGGTGTTCTATGCCCCCCCCCCAGCTATGTGCACGGGTTCGGACACCTTTTGCATTTACTAACACTAAATGATGAGTCTATTGCGGGGGAAATACTTACCTAATGATGCCAAATATACTTAGTTGCACTTTCTCCGAAAGATCCGATATTCGAGTAATTTATATAAAAATTTACCACCGTAAGTATTACATACCGCCATCCCCTCCATCAGTACCACACATTGCCAAACATACCAACTCATCCTTTTTCTCTCCGGACGTCAACAGATAGGTCATTGCTTAAATTTATCCTTCTCTTTGAAGGGTTTTCTTTTTATGCCTTATGCTTTAACTGTTAGTTTAGCAATGGTATCTCCAATGTCTAAATTCTTTAGATACACTAGGTTTGGATGGTCCTGTGACCGTTATTTATTAATTTCTAAGCTTTCAAGCCGCCCCAAATCAGTAATAGTTTTATATGTTATCGTCGCCAGACTGGGCGCCACATGTTGTTTAGCTATACTATTAGTCAAACGGAACTACGTTTCTTATACTTTCTTTCTTGATTTCTATGTACAGGTTTATCAATACTGACCTATACAGCGTAGCTATTTATTCACCCAGGCCTTTATTGCTATTAGACCGGATCCATGTATCCTTGGTGCTCCCGTATCGGTTGTTTTAGTTATCGGGCATAATGGGCCTGTCAGATTTCCAGGCTTATTATTCAAAAATCGGCCCCCGCGTAAATCATCTAGTTCGGCCGAGAGGGCGAAAAATCTAAAGATAGACGGGGACTAGGGTCAGAGCAAAGGGTTGTGTTCAGTAGTTAGTGATAAAGAGCCACCGCCTTTGCGCCTGCTGAGTATGGTGAGCTCTATACTAAAGAACCCCGACAAGATAAATTCTAGTATTAGTATAAGTTCGGCAAGATCCGCTAGAGCACGAGTTATGCAGGAATAAAAGCGGATGGAATATGACACCCAAAGAGGTGCCCGAAAATCTTCGACTAGGACACGAGTTGTCTGTGATAAAATCGAAAGACAAAGAAAAGGCCTTGTGCCGGACGGTCGTTCCACGATGGTTCGACCGAATGCACTGTTAATAAAACGATTGACAGGAGATGAGAACAATAAAAATGGCATTGTGTCGATGGTGGTTCTTGCGATCGGACATACCGAAGACCACCAGATAATGATATCAGAGACCGAAACAAGCATTGTAACACGAACGAAAGGTCTCGTTCCAGATATCAGTCTAATTACAAATCCGATCATACCGAACACAACCTCTCTACGAGTTTTTCTTGAACAAATCCGATAATTCACCCCGCCTCTCTAACGAGTTTATTTCTCGTTCAAATCCGATAAATACAGAACACAGCCTCTCTTACGAGTCTATTCTCGAAAACAAAATCCATATTTACCGAGCACAAACTCTCTAACGGGTTCATTTCTCGGACAAACCGATTATACCGAACAACAAACTTCTCTAACGAGTCTTTTTCTCGAAACAATTCCCAGATTACCAAAACACAACTTCTCAAAACGAGTCTGTTTCCCGATTAAGTACTTCGGGTCGGCTGAGGCGACGGCCGTATCGGTATGTCGGGCAGTCAGTATGAGCTTATACAATCTCAGCACAGTTCAGGAACGTTCAATTCACCAAGTATTTAGAAAAATACACCTGGTTGTGGATTATGTAATATGGTACCCAAAGCACACAAGTCAGTTCATTTCACTGTTATGTTATGTATGAACCCGCGGCACTGGGGTCCTTGGTGCGTGAGCATTATAGTAACGCATAGTGAGTTATCAAAGATCGGTTCATTAACCCCGCTACCAGATCCATACCGATCGATTTGTACCCTCCTTTATTACACGATCACCTAGTAACTCGGACATAGCGCGACATTCGCCTGTTATATAGCGTTCCGGCGGCCCCCTTTGCTTTCCACAACCCTATTGTTATTCAGCCGAGCACTTTTCGTCATTCTCAATGGAATCCCTTTCAATTTCTGGCCTCCCTGGTGGATAATAGTTTCTTCAACAGCCCCTCAGTCTTTCAAGGCTCTTGTCGGGAATCAAAGTAGCTCGCAAGCCTGGGGGTGGAAGTCGCAGCCGGTTGCTTCTCGTCTTAGTTCGGGGTCCTTATCATCTTCTCATACCTTGTCTGCCCCCTTTTCAAACTTCGGTCGTGATCTTCGGTTCCTTGGGGGGTGGGTGATGGCTGTGAGCCCATCTTGCAAATCCGCAGCTGAGGAGGAAAGCTCTCTTCTCTATGGACAATCTTGCGCTGAGTCATTCCTCTAAAATGCCCATTCTGTCGATGCCAAGTACAATGTGCGGTGCTGGTGGCATATAAGTGGTAGGATCGGGCTAGGGGGAAAGTCTAAG
>JAMKCH010013544.1:0-27061 GCA_023653785.1 Ophioderma brevispina | reverse complement strand
AATGCAGTGTTGCATATCCCCATCCGAAAAGGGTTAAGCTGAGGAGAAATATTTTTTTGGTACACAATTGTGGACATTTTCTAATTCGTATAGGCAGCCACAATACGAAATTCAGCCGTTTTATATTGATAATATAAGTAAATAAAATCATCTTTTTTCTCTGTTTTTAAAAAGACATGTCTGTAGCAAAATACGTACGAAATCTTTTGAATGGTCAATATGAAAATTACTATTAAATTATGACACAATATTTGGGTGCTTTCCGAACTCTCGTGGCACCTTAAAGGTGCGTGTTCCGATTATGTCCACTGTGTTCTCTACTAGATATAAGAAGCCTGGCATTGCACATACACCCCATCAAAGTACGTGGGAGGAAACAATCTTGCGGTTTTGATGGTAGATCAATAATTCATGTTTAAAAAAAAAGTAAAAACCTAAAAAATCAAAAAAACAAAAAAACTAAAAAATTTTTTTGTTTATATATGGGGAATGATGAAATTGATTGAGGGCTCAAATTCAGGACGACAATGAGAAAATATGGGCCTTTCATCTGGATATCAAATTGTACTACTTCCGGGTAAAATCAGGGGGGGGTTCCCAAAGACGATCGGAACACGCACCTTTAATATAATTCCGTTTGTTCTGTGGATGAAGCCACTCAGGTAGTGGTTAATAACATTTATAGGTATATTTTACTGTACGGGTTCTCCTCAGTCTAAATGTGATTGTGACGTCCCAAAATCTACATGTGTAATAGCTTATGAATTTTGTATAGCCTTCAAATTTCGACCACTGAACAGCTTTTCACCTCCTATTTTCATAATCTTACCTGATTCAATAAGCTTCACCAATGCTTTCACTAAACACTTTACATGTGAGGGGGGGGCACATGTGGTCCAGTGGATATGACGGCCCCGCTGCGGCCAATGTGTGTGCACTTGGGGCAAGGCACTTTACCTCGCTGCTTCGGTCGACCCAAGCGGATATTCGTTGGGGAGCTGGTAGGGGGAAATTACAATCTAAGTGCAGATAGGATTGTGCGCTTGGCAGGCTGGAAACCTAGGTGAAGCAAAATTGATTGTATGACGTTTCCTGATGGGCCAGGTAATAATAATAGGCAACAGCGCTGTGACTTGATGAAATGGTGCTTTATAAAAGCCAATGTATTATTATTAGGGCTACAGAATGGTGAAGGATATTGGAAGTTTTTCAAAAACACACAACACAAAACCAAAAATGTGCATTTTGTGTAAAAGCATGAAAATTGCACAAAGTAGAGTTTTTATGCCGAATCTTTTGGATTGGGGCCAAAAATGTTTTCGACCAAGGATTTGGCGGCCAATTCAAATGGCCACCACTATGTTAAAAATTAGCCTATTTTTCATCTAATTTTCTTTTTAGAAATTTTTTAATTTGCTTATTTTTGTTAATATAAGCCTAATATCCCACCATAGGTCAAAAAATGTTAAAAACATATTCAAGATGCTGGCCTATTCCAAAATGGCTGCCAAATGGACACAAAAATATCTATAAGGTGAAGTTATTTCAGGTGTCATTCATACCTTTGTCGTGCCAAAGGTTTGGTATGTACTATGGAACGTTCATTAAGACAAGTGGAATACTTTTCCCAGTACACAAAATGTGATCATATGCTCTTGGGCTGAGTAATTATAATGATTATGGTGGCCCATATGACAAATATTAAATGCATTATGGTGGCCACATTAACATTTGAAAAGTAGTGGTTGTTTTTATACCTACAGAAAGAGCAGGGGGTGTGAGCTATATATGGAGTACGGTGTGTCATTTGGGACTTTCTAAGAGTCGTTTTGAGGCAGGCCTGCAGGAGGCTACTGCCGAGGATTATAAGTTCTGCATGCAAACAATTAAATCAGCTTTAGTAAAGGGGCAACGGTTGTTCGGCTATACGTCACGTCCCAGACGGATGTTCATTCTAGGACCTCAAGAACAGGATCTTCCGGCCAGTGTTGAACTTCTGAAAACCAAAGACCGCTTTATGAGCTGTGTTCGCAGTTTTTTGCAAAGACTCTGACTTAGAAAACCGTCTTTTTTTGGTCGCTGTGGTGTCGGGTCTCCGTTGTGGGGAGAGTACCAGAGCTAAGCTCATTGGTGAGGAGTTAGGTCATCGAAGACGTGGGATCATGTTGTTCTTTAGTCTGCCGCCGATCTTGGCAAAAGATGAGTGCGTGAATTTTCGACATGCCCCTTCCTCCCAGATTTTAATTATTATTCTGGAGTGAAGATAACTTTGGGTCCAGTTAGGTCATGAAATGTGGCTGGAGAGACTGAACAATCAGAGGCCGGGCGATTGTCAGCAACTGTTTGTGCCCTCTCAAAAACCTACCGCCCTGCGACCAAAGGTACATTACCAGTGGGGTCCATGGAGATCAGCCAGGGTTAGGGGTGCATTAGGCATCAAGAGGTATGTCTCAGCTCACCGTACTAGAGCTATTGCTTCTTCCAGCTTTTCATTTATGTTTGTTTATGTTTAATGTGCTGTCACCTCTACCTTAGTAAATTAGTATTCAATACAGTCTATCTAATCTATTCTACAATTCTTAAATGATGGGATAACATGCACCTGGGTTAGTAGGACCAGGGGACTTGTTGGCTCACACCTGGAAAAGAAACAGAAAGATAAGGGACACAGTATGTAATGCTTTATGAGGGGGTGAAAGACTACCAGGGAAGAAATAAGACACTGCAAACTTCCAAATCAAACCGTTATTTATATCGAGTAGGTGAATTTGGACATATTCGCTTACACCGCATCCGAATATGGTATGGATTGGCTGGTTACCAGTGAGGATTTGTATAAAGGGTGTTCTGAAGGCCCGCATATTCAAAAGCAGTCAGCATATCACCTAAAAGTAACTTAAACGTGAACCATATGGGTATCCTGGAAACCACTTATGTAGTCAATCCACAAAATATGGCTGACATTTTGGCGGCAATTTTGAATTGGCAAATATTCAAAACTGTTCAGCAATCCTTCTCAACATAAGTGAATAAATTAAAAAGAATTGACTCCTTTGAAATCAGTTATTTCATGGATTTACCTAATATAGCAGATTTTTTTAAAAATTGGCTGCCATTTGCCTGCCATTTTGAATATTACGGCCATTTTAAATCAGCCAGACATCCAAAACTGTCCAGAATATCCCTCCTAATATAAGTGAAGTATTTTGTGAAGGAACCTAGCACTTAGCGACTAGTTATTTCATGGAATTGCCATATATAGCAGCTATTTTGAAATTGGCTGTCATTTTGACCGCCATTTTGAAAATGGCGGCCATTTTGAACATGGCCCACATCCAAAAGTGTCAAGCCTATCCCTCTAAACATAAGTAATTTCATGCAGGAACTTAGTACTTTGCATCTATTTAATACATGAATCTGCCTAATATGGCAATCATTTTGAAAATGCCCCATATCCAGAATTGTTCAGCATGTTCAAATGTACATCTGTGCCAAATTTCACGCTTTTAACAAAAAATGCACAATTGTTCCACCATTCTGCAGCACTATATTATTACCTTTAGCACCAGTAATATCCAATTTTAAATGTGTGAATGGGTTAAAATAGCAACTTTTTCTCGGAAATAAGCGATGTTGTAAAAGTCTGTTTACGACCATGATAGACGATGGTTGGCAGAATACGCCCAGTATAAAATGCATATATTTATGGCCATGCGTTTTATACTCACCGACTTTGCGTCACACATTAAATTTGGTCAAAAACTACCGTACTTCAATTTCCCTATTTGTGTCAATAACTCAAAAAGTAATCTTCTTATTTATAGAGTAAAAGTATACATTTTCTAAAAGCTGAGATCATAAGGAAGCTAACTGCATACATAAGATTTTAATATACAGGGTGACCTTGAAGATATGTCAGGGTGAAACAAGTAAATTTCATATCAAAATTCACAAATCTTTTAAATTTCAGGATAGTGGAGCGGTTTGGACTGCAAAATTGTCGACAACCCCTCCCCTCGGTACAACAAAACGCAACCACTTCTATTCGAAAGATAGTAATAAATAATTAAAAAAAATGATGCTTGTGGTCAAAAACTTTGGTGGCAGGGGTGTTTTTTGGGTCAAAAAATCACGTTTTTTGAGCTAAAAACTTAAGAATATCAAGATTTATTAATTTCTTAGCAAAACAAATTTTAATCATCATGCAATACTATCAATCTCTGACATTTATATTATAGATTTCTGTTTTATACATATGTAAAGGGTCTATAATTTTATCCCCAAAATCACCTTTTTTCCTAAAAAAAGCATCCTTTTAATCACATGTCACCACAACGAGTATTACCTGAACCCTTTATGCAATGTATAAAACCTATATCAATAACAAAAAGCAGGGCCGTAGCCAGGGGGGGTGCGAGGGGTGCGACGCACCCCCCCAATAATGACAAAGGTCCGCTTTATGATGTTGAAGGTCCGCTTTGCCATGTTTAAGGTCCGTGTTGTCAATTAAAAGTTTGCCATAAGGGTTGTGGATCATGGTATATGAATGATTAAGCAGCTGTTTACGATTGTCGTTGTTACTATACTGTTGTTTTCTCCACGCTCCTACGATATTTTCTTTTCCTCCCCCCGCCGCTCTTCAGAATTTGGAGAACGGGGAAAAATTTTGGGTCAACCGGCGAGCGCAGCGAGCCGCAAAAAAATTTTTGGTACGCAAAAGGTCCGCTTCTGGCAAATCCGCACCCCCCCGCATAAATTCCTGGCTACGTGCCTGACAAAAAGGCTACCATAAAAATAAGATTGTAATATTTTACCTTAAAAAAATAAAAAAATAATAATTTCGCTTAACTTGCAGCCCAAATTTAATTTTTCGGCATAGAAATCATCCCTGCCACCAAATATTTCAACCACAACCATCGTTTTCTTAAATCTTATATATTTATCCTTCAAATAAAGGTGGTTGTGTTTTGTTGTACGGTGGGGAGGGTAACTCGAAAACTAGAGCACTTTTCAGGCTCGGCCGCTCCGCTAGGACTGAAATGTGTCATTTGAACTTTAATTACAGATCATTTGATTTGGACTAAGAACAGTGTAAACTATCAACTGATGTAAAAATGTAATTCACAATTGTTTGTTAACCTTTTGGTACAGGGTGATCCAAAATTTGTTATTTTTCAACAAAATTTTAGATAATTTCAACAAAAACATTTTGACCATGCCTTAAAAACAAAATCTAACTGCATTTTTGAACTCCTTGATCAAATTTCCTTCCAGAAGATGTACATACTTTTGACTATAATAGGATAAATACTAATTGCGGTTACATTACGCAAAAGATCTGGAGAGCATTTTGCTGTTTTTCCCGCTATTTTGAATAGAGTTACTTGGGAAATGTTCAAGTCTCGCTGTCAAAAGTTCAATCCTCTTTCCGAGGGCATTGATATAATTTGATTTTATTAGAGAAAGATTATAGCTTTCTTTTGATACCAAAATAATTGAAATCCACCCATTTTTGACAAAGTTGCAAACATTTTTGAAAATGGAGATGCAAAAATTCAAAGAACCTGGCAGGAGAAGCGCCCTCAATAGTTGTAACTAGGCTGATGAATTGTCATTTTGCGATGTTGTGTGTACATAAGACATGAGGTATTCATGCTTTCCTCTAAAATTGCCGTAACAAGCTGAAAACATGAAAAAAATCCAAATTGGAAGGGGGGTTTGAGTTCTAAGGAGCAAACCCACAATAATTCATAATACTTCAAAATCTCACTTGAGATTTATATTCATGATATTATGCAACAGGTCTTTAATTGATGATCAGAGTTTCTATAACATAAGTGGTCATTTGGCTATGGTTCAGAGCTCAGGGAAAAACTGTTGGACTTTGTACATAATACTGTGCAAAGATTTGTTCATGAATAACAATACAAGTGAGTTCTGGTATACAGTGTACTTTGTTCTGGTAGAGTAAGCACAAAGCTGTAAATGCTTTGGAATATTTGGGGGAGGTCAAACAATGAATGATTGAATGTTTATTCTCTTCTTTTCTATTTTATGCACCCTCGATGGAGAAATTGTTTAAAATGAACACCCCCCCCAAGAATGGTAAAGCCACTTACAGGGTAGATAGATATTATCAATACACATGTATCAGCATAATAAGTCTCTTTCCCGTTCTTGGGGGAAAGGGGTTGTATAATAAAAATTCCATTTCCCATTGAAGCCTACCCTTAAAATTCCTCTAAAAGTGCCATTTTCTTCAAAATATGAACATTTCATGTTTTTCAAAGTTAGGATCAGAAAACTTCACATTTAAAGTTATATGATTTGTGAAAATGGGTACCAGATAACACATTGTCAAAACTGAGGGTGCTTATACTGCCAGGTCCTTTCCCATAGAGTTTGTACAGGGTGAGTCGCTGCCACATGAGCCGCTACTGCCTCCACCTTCTCTTTGGCCTAATGGATTTGTTGGTACTCAAGATAGCCTACCAAACTTCACACAGAGATTAATCAATCTTTCAGCTTTGAAATGCGACCAAAATTACATCAATATCATCTGTACATTGCAAGATAACCACTTTGTTGTACTTTTTCCATATAGGACCTGTAGTATGCCAAAGAAACGGCAAACTCGGGGTATTCTGGGAATGCTAAAACCAGCACACCCAATGCTCTTTACTTTCCAACCCAATGAAGCAAATGAATGGCCATCAGATGAGAGCGACTCGGATTTTGAACCAACAACAAATGATAAGAAGATAGAGTGAGTTGGTGCACGAAAGTGCAGTTTTTTAAAATAAATATACCATGTATTTTATGTGGTAACTGTAACAATCATGGGTAAAATCAGTCTGCTGTTGTCAAAATCACAGTCCAGCATCATGACCATTCTTGAATGATAAGGTCCTCCCATTTGCCTAGTCTAACTTCAAAGAAACTTGGTGACAATAATCCTTGGGGTAGGGTGATGCAAGGGTACCAAGGTATTTGAGATCAAGGTCATGTAAAAAAAGTTAACCACTACGCGGAGAACTGGCACAATTCATTAATAATGCTTGTTCAATTACTCGCTTTATCATGAGGAATCTAAAAATACATAGTTTGTAATAAACTCTCCCCCTCGCCCGCCTACAAAGTCCGAACATGATAATTACGTATTAAAAAGTATGTCGGTGTGAATTATAATAATAAATGCAGGAGCGTTGTTCGCGTAATGTGTTTGTTTATTGACCTGTGTCCATAATGCAGTGATAACGAAGCATGATGTGGAAGTTTGAGAGATTTATCCAGCTGGCTTGGCGCGTTCATTTGAAAGCAAGTTTGAGCACGTTGATGGCCATTTCAACATCGTTCGGATTTTTTAGGCGGGGAGTATACATACGACTTAAAATTTGTATGCTATGGCCGAAAATGTCCAAAGGTCAACACACTTTTAGTCAAGGTCATATGGTTAATATTATCCCATTACAGATGCAAGTGTATAATTATATTTTCTTGCATGACAAAGTCAACTAGACATATGACTGTGTCCTTAAAAGGACACACACCCTGCCGGGTCTTAATGACCTTTGACCCCATGTTGAGCATAAGTGTTGTGATCAGTCTAGCTACTGCATATGTATGAGTCACATGACCATCCTACCATGCATATAGCAGATTTGAATTTTTGAAGTGTTTTCACATTAAGACCGGAAGTAATTTGCAACTTTTATTTTTAATACCACAAATGATAGTCTTGACCTTGAAACCTGAAATAGCTGGCATTTTTTTTTGTATTTCAAGGTCATGACTAACATTTGTACTAGCAACACCATGGTAGCATGGTATCCCTGGTGATGGGCTTGGGGCCTGAAAGGGTCTTGGTTTGAGACCTACCCAAATTATGGGCTTGGGGCCTGAAAGGGTCCTGGTTTGAGACCGACCCAAATTATGGGCTTGGGGCCTGAAAGGGTCCTGGTTTGAGACCAACCCAAATTATGGGCTTGGGGCCTGAAAGGGTCCTGGTTTGAGACCGACCCAAATTATGGGCTTGGGGCCTGAAAGGGCCCTGGTTTGAGACTGACCCAAATTATGGGCTTGGGGCCTGAAAGGGCCCTGGTTTGAGACCGACCCAAATTATGGGCTTGGGGCCTGAAAGGGTCCTGGTTTGAGACCGACCCAAATTATGGGCTTGGGCCCTGAAAGGGTCCTGGTTTGAGACTGACCCAAATTATGGGCTTGGGGCATGAAAGGGTCCTGGTTTGAGACCCACCCAATTAGGCTGGAGGCCTGAAGGGCCCTGTTTTGAGACTGAACCCAAATTATGGGCTTCGGGGCCTGAAAGGGCCCTGGTTTGAGACCGACCCAAATAATGGCTTGGGGCCTTAAAGGTCCTGTTTGAGAACCTGGCCCAAATGTGGAGTGGGCTTGGGGTGGCCTGAGAAGGGTGGCCTGGTTTTGAGACTGACCCAAAATTAATGGGCTTGGGGCCTGAAAGGGTCCTGGGTTTGATACCCACCCAAATTATGGCTTGGGGCCTAAGGGTCCTGTTTTATACCCCCCAAATTATGGGCTTGGGGTGCCTGAAAAGGGTCCTGGTTTGAGACCGCCCAATTTCCACTTTGTCCTCCTTCTCTCTCTATCCTGCTTATTCCTTTACTCTCTCCTGGGAGAAAAAGCTAGGAGGTTAGAACGTTTGGTATGTTAGTTAGAGTCATAATTCTCTAAAAAAGAAATATTTTTTATCTAGAAATCTGGTGGGGACAAATTATGTTTGCAAAATTTATTAATCCAATTACATTCATCATTATGACATTGTGGGAAAAACAGTGATTTGGCAAATAACTAAAGGAATACTTACAAGTGATATGTTGCAACTCTCCCAGGTACTACCTAGTAATGAGGTTAAATGCTTCCTTTCTTATTTTATACCATCTGTGTAGGAAACCTTACAGACGACGAAAACGTAAGAAGATCAAACGGCATGAAGCGAGCACAAGTGAGAGTGCAGATAGCAATAGTGATGCTGCAGATGATACAGTCAGTAAAAGAACAGAGAACTCTGAGGAGCCGTCTCCATCAAAACATAAAAAGAAGAAAAGGAAGAAGGAAAAGATGGAGTCTATGGCATCGGATGATGCATGGGGTGTTAGAATTCCACTTCTCGCATTAATGAGGATATTTAGTTTTGTCATATCAGAACTGGTGCTGTGCCTTTGCTTTGTAGGTAAGAATCAAAATCACGATTGTGTTTTTGTGGGTGTGAAATTTTGTGTGTATGCTTAGAAAGTTTAATTACTGATTTAAAAATAAGCATTTAATGTTTTTTAAAAGAATTCAGTCTTAGGGAGAACTGACTAAATGCGAGAAAAAAATTCAGAACGCATCTTGTTGGTTCATTCATACAATACTCAATGGCTGGTCAAAAAATACTAACTGTTGTGGTCAAGTTAACTGTTGTGGTCAAATTGACTTTGTGCACGTTTCTTTTAATAGGACAATTCATTTCACAGAAAGGTGAGGTAGTAAAGAAAAGTAAATAAACATTCCATTAAGATTGAACAAAGAATTCAAGGCAACACCTTCCTGGAAAATGATCTAGTAATGATGAAGAGCCCCAAATAATGACAAATCACATAACTTCCTGTGTACTAAGATTTACTGCATTCATTTGTGTGTATACTGTAAGCAGTTTACTTCAAACTTGGTCCGTCAGCCTTGGCTTGATCGAGCGCTATATATACCGATAGTCTTATGGTTTTTGCATAAATGGAATGTACTTGAAAGCTGCTACGTAGAGTTGCAGTCAGAGTGACTATACTCGATTTACGCATACCTTAAAACCTTTTTATATATACAGGCTTCAATAGAGTAGGTTTGTTGGTCATTTATTTCCCTGAGTGGTATTATTATTATCGCCGTTTGTTCACCAATACGCAAAAATATCTATGGTTTGTTTCCAATAGCACATGAGGCCGTAGGCCGAATGTGAATATAGGCACCAACATAGTATTTTTCCGTAGGCTGAGAACAAACAGGGGGTAACAATTTTATCCTTTATTAGACATGAACATTTTAAGTAGAAAGCCTGAAGTAGATTAGATTAAATTTTATTTAAATCTGAATTAGCACAGCCACAGTTTATCAGAAAGAGTGACTGTCAGGGCTCGCGATAGCTGTTTAGCATAGCATTTTGCTACACATTTTCTGCTGCCATTTCTGTGCAATTTAAGATTGGGTAGCAATTTTCTCCATATGTTTGCACTATCAAGAGAAAATGAATATCAAAGCAAGAGCTGTTGCAAAAATTGCTACACAAATAAAATCCTTAGCGTCAAGACAACACTGGTACGCAGTGGCCTAGTAATTTTTTATGACTAGCCGTATACAGTACAATTAACATTGTGTACTAAACTGCACATCACCATCAACTACTCAGTCATCATAGTCCCGCTATGTACAGTTTAGCTGCATTCCATGCTCAACAAGGAGTCCCTAGACCAAGCTTGTCATGGACACAGTGTCTATGTTGCAGGGCAGTGAATTTGCACCAGTCATGTGCAACTGTAGTAGGCTACATGAAAAGCCCTACTTAACCTCTTTGAAAGACATCAAACATTGTTCATATTCCTCCAAAACTCAAAGGAGAACTTAAAGAGAGCACGTGGCAACATTTGAAAAATATGCGCCCTCACGATTTTTCAAAAATCGTATTTTTGCATGGTTTTGTAAGCTTTTATATCCAAAAGCCCTCACCCGAAATGATTAAGACCAAATCAGCTAGCTTCCTTAGGGTAACCAGAACTATTTTTATTTACGTCGCCCGCCGGCGACGCTAAATTCATCAGCAACACGAAAATGGCTTTTTAACACACAGATGAGGGACAACACACTATCCGTATGCATTTTTCTCACGCTAATGCACACTGGGTTGATGACACGGTCTATAACCTGGTGGTTTTAATATCAGTGGTACGAGTCAAAGATGCATAATATACACATTGTGGATTACAGTTATGGGAAAACTTAAAAGTTGGCCTACACAGTACCTGGATGTCTTTATCCTCATATCAATGTCCCTATCTGTTTTGGGTTATTATTTTATGTGTCAATATATCTCTGTTCTTCCAATGGCCTAGACTATCATTTGATGAGCAATGTTGAAGAAATTTTCATCATATGTTTGTGAAAAATGTTGCCAGTGCCGCTTTAAAAATGTTTTTGTACATGTATGAAAAAACATACGGAAAATGTGTCAGTAGATATGTGTTTGGTATTGCCAGCAGCAAGTCACACCTATGCTGAACAAAAAAGGGCATGTTGGACTGTGCTCTTCAAGGTGCTGGGCCAAAACAGTCTCTTCCACAGATGCGCAAGATCATTACAACCATAGATTTGAATGCATGTGAATCAGGGTGACTTGATTCTTGGTGTAAGCATTACGTAATAAGGGCTCATATCCAGTGAGGAATGAAAAAATACTCGGGTAATACGGGAAACATATATTGGGGGGACATAACCAATCAGCATTCACCATTCATGTCTACTAAATGATAAAGTATGCTACGATGGTACGCTGTGCCCATATGTGTCTTCATTTAATGACGTCATAATCACTACAATGTTGGGTTTGTGCATTTTTTCCCATACTCAGTGCATTGGTTTTTGTTGGTGTTAATACTGTTAGAGTTTAACCCTAACATCTTCCAATTTGGGTCGGTCATACCGTGTATACACCGATATATATCCTCTAATAATGCCCCGGGGCGGTGCATTTCTAAAAGGGGGGCGTTTATTTCGGGGTGAATTTTAAAATTAAATATTTACCTTTAAATGAGTGTTTTTACCATCCAACCACAAATTTTTGATTTGTTCCCTGGCAAAGGGCCACCGATTTTGGCTTTTTTCAACTACTACTTGCGACGGCTGATGTGTTTGTCTTTCTGGATTTTCAATTGTCTCCGTCTTGGTTGGACTCTTTCTCTTCGGGGCGATTACCCAGACTCCATACATTTTTGTACCATGACAATGGTCAAAATTTTGTCAATGCGATCTCTCCTGCTGTAAGTTTCAGATTGGTGCTGAAAGCGCTATCCTCTTTCCCCGTGTGTTTGGGTTTTTGGGTATCATTCAGAAAATAGACATTAAATCCTTCTAAAAACACTGTCATCGATCGCCAATCATTGGGGGGTGAATGCAAAATCAACCAACCTTTCTTGGAAAAAATGCTAAATACATTCACAAAATCTGTACATACTGCCGAAAAACGCTATTTTACAAGCTTTTTTTCCTTCATTTTTTTTTTCAATTTTGAGAAAAATAGTATTGAGAGCGTTTCTAGACATTACCATCCCAACCTGCCTCACTCGAACCCGGAAATAGATCGTTTGTGCAGCGGGGTGATGGAAGCGAAATTGTGAAGTAGCGTGTTTTGAAACGATTAGTTCGCAATGCATATAAATCATTTACAATGCTTTTTTTTACCAATCTGATGTAGTTTTAGATAAAATCTACTTTTATTTGCAGTTGGGACTAAGCATGTGGTGTCATTGCTAAACTAGCAGTGTTAATGCAACTAGAGCAATTCTCCCAGAGCAAGTTTTGCCGTGTTACAGCTGTGAGTGCTGCGATCACGGGCATGATCTGACTTGTCAATGCACTAGTATTAATCCATACTGTCTTTTTTTTGGTGGGGGGCATTTTTGGAGGGTTTCTTTTCATCACCAAACGGGGGGGCGTTTATTAGAGGGGGCGTTTATTAAGGGATATCCTGGCGATTTCGTCATGTCTTTGTTTGATACTCAATCCGCTACGAACAGGACTTTGTCGTTAGTTTGGTGTTGGATACCATTTAAGGTTAATGGTATAAAGCACATACAGAGTAAGGTGCAAAGGGTACACGCCAGATTCCTACCAGGCCACAGTGTGACCCAGAACTTAGGCTACCCTATGTGTACTCTAAGTTCTACTCCAGGGTACCCCCTCGATGCACCATCGTGCGGTACCTACAACTAAGCTTTGCGAAGTACACAAGCCACTGGGGCTTAACATCTATATTAACTTAGCCGTATCATTCCTATCGTGTACTGCTTCAGTCTTTGCCTGCTAGTGACTGCCAGGCACACATGTAGGCCACCATAATGGAGTACCTCCGCACACAACTCCTCATTCACAAAGGTAATCCCCTACTTTGCTACTAGTAGACAGCACTTTGGCCCATAAGGCACCAAACCATCATTGTTGTTGACCCCTTTCTGATTACGCTGTTGAAGCTTATATCCATATTTGATTTGAGTTCGCATCACCAAAACCCTTATATATGTTGGCATTTTGTGTAAAAAATTGATAACAAGGTGACCAAAATGTTAAATAAGTGGATAAGAATAAAACCAAAATAAATCACTCAGAGCTCAGTTGCATGGGATACCATGCCGGTACCTCCCGTATGGTGTGCCAGTGGTTAAGTGTACTGAGTGATACCTAGGTGGATGATTACCCCCACTTTTGGCGGCCAGCCGATGTTGTACCCCTGCGGTGGGTACCTGCATCTACTTAAAACATCATTCACTTCAACAGGTACTCCCATGAAGAATTGGTTGTGTATAATATCATATGTATATTTTTACATGTTCACCTGTAACATGCATGTTATTGATTTTGTGGATTCATATCAAACATAGGTTGTCTAGAGTTTGTCACCTATGGAAGCATGCTGTCAGGCCAACCAATGCTATGGCAACATGTAGATCTCGCCAACGGCAGGGTTAAAATGACTGATTACACAGTGCAATTATTGGCCACAACTAGACTAACTCAACTCAGGAAGATCAGTTTCTCTGGCTGGACAAAACTTACAGATAAAGGTCTACAGGTATGTGTGTGCTTTTATTACTCATTTTGGGCTACCATGTACTTGAAGGGATAATGGAAAAGGAGAAGGAAAGAGGGAGGGAGGGAAGAGGAGGTAAGGGGTATATTCTACCATATTACCAGATGTGATGGACATATGCATTGATCAAGAACATCTTTATCTGTCACCAACAAAACTCCAGCTTTGAGGGGTTTCTGAACTTAATAGCTGTTCATGCACATAGCCAGGGGGTGAAGAGGGAGTGCGTGCACCCCAGGGGTCTAAAAAAGGAGAACATAGAAAAAGGAGAAGGAGAGGGCATTGAAATAAGGCTCAAATTGCGAGGAAAAAACGTTTATCTTTCTGGGCCTTTGTCCGCTGGACCTCCACACGGGCTTTGGCCCTTAAGCGGCCCCTTTGGACCCCCTGATCTGCTCCCGGAGTACGGGATCCTGGCAGGCTACTCACATATTTTCATACAGAAAAGAATCAATTTTAGTCTATTTGAGAATGAGAAGGTCAAAAAATTCTTTCACACAGGTGAGCATATAGATGAGGTGATATATGACGTGCAATGAACAAAGCACTGCCCGACAATATGAGCTTGCACCTGCAGGGCTTGTGCTTCTAAAATTCATGCTCAATCAGTATGATAAGGCTATTGAAAGCTGTCGCTCTATAGATATATTCTCTGCACCTCTCGCATGTCAGTAGACCAGGTGCTAACTTGTGCTTGTAAACATTGATGTCACATCATCTATATAATGATTATTAACTTGAAGAGCAGATATCAGTAGCTTCCCACAATGCAATGCCTCCAGTGGAAGATTTTGTACAGGTAGTCATGTGAATCGTTAGAGATGAAACATTCTTAAAATGCAAGTTTGTGATCAGTACTGTCATTTTAGCCATGTTTCATCTCTAACGATTCACATCAGTACCTGTACAAAAACCTTCATTAGAAGCAATGCATTGTGGGAAGCTACTGAAATCTTCTCTTATTAACTTGTATCATTCTTGACACAGAGCAGAATTATAGTACCAGCAAAATTAAACATTTCAGCTTGGTTTCCTTTAAGTAAGGCAAAACACAGGTTACAAACTCTTGTATTCCATTTCTTTCCCTGAAAATTCATGTCCAGTTTTGACTTGCATTTTCACTCCCATGACTTGACTCTGAAGAAACAAAACAAAAATCTATATGTATCGAAATTAATTGAGTGTGTTTGAGTGGCTTCCTGTTATGATTCTTTCCTCAGTTAACAAAATATATACTGGTATCTGATTGTGCATCTTTAGTCCAAACTTAAAGGTGCACTGAGCAATTTCGCAAATCAGATGTCCCCATTTTTTTACTGTACTGCTTCTCTTTAAACATCCCCATTTAAGAGTCAAGCTTATTTTTTTGTACAAAAACTTAGAAACTGTTAATTAAGCATTTGCTCCAGTATTTTCATGTTCTACACTGTGCAGCATCATAACATTTGATATCCTTGTTATCTGCTGGCAGTTTTACAAGAAGTGGGATTTTGCCATAGAAGATTCTGTCTTAAGCACCATTGTTGGGGGTATGTCTGATCCAATTTTGATGCCTCTTGTACCAAATGACCTTAGTAAGTCACACTAAATCTGGCGTGAGATACAGGTCTGTAGGTCAAAGGTCACTGTACTTCACTCCTGCTTACTCTTGTACATATTGGCGGATTAACTTCAAAATCTGTTGAAAGAATCACTGGCCCAAGACTCATCTGGAGTTGATCTCCAATGACCCCTATATGACCTTTGACCCCCTTAGGCGTATGTTGTCACTGTCTGGAGGATCTCACAAGTTTGATCTTGCCTTTCAATAACATTTTTCTCATCCATATACATGTACTTCAATTTGTAGAGTATTTCATAAACAAGTCCTATGAGTGTTGTAATGGATAGAGTAATTACTTGGTAATTATAATGAGACTAGATCATTTTACTTGTGTGGGCTGAAGAAAAACAGGTTGGAGCATAATCAACCGCTATTGTAATTTTATCTATAATTAACTCCCCTATCATTTCTAAATAAATTGTTATTTTCTTAATACAAGTCCTGTGAGTGTTGTAATGGATAGGGTAATTACTTGATAATTATGAGACTCAATCATTTTACTTGTGTGGACTGAAGAAAAAAGGTTGGAGGATAATCAGCCGCTATTGTAATTTGATCTATAATTAACTCCAGTATCATTTCTAATTAATTTGTTATTTTCTTAATACAGCCATTGCTAGACCATTGTCCACATTTGAATAACATCAACCTGTCCAGATGTATCAGTTTGACATCAAATGGAATCAAATCACTAGCTGCAAAATGTCAGAGCCTGAAAGCAATCAATTTGTCCCTAATGGTAAGTAGGCCTAGTTTGTGATTGGAAAATAAGTTTTATTGGCATTTTGACACCAAATTTGTGACGTCAGTTGGGATTTAAGCTTTTTTAAATTAAAAAATCGGCTAATGGTGCACTTGAGATGAACTGGGGTAATTTTCTATACTGCCATTCTCCCCCACCTTTGTTGATGGGGTTTAATCTGGTTTATTTAAATCACTGATTTAAAGGGGGATGGCCCGATTTAAGGATATGAAGTTTTCATCTTGATAGATTGGCCTTCACCCCAAAACTCCATCTGTAAGGTTTCGTGCCAATATTTCAATCCGTTTTCATGTGAGAGCTAAAAACGTGATTTTGTAAGCCCCATAGAGTACTGTGTAAAATTAATATTGGTCGACCAAAATGGGGTACATTTTCGCTCATAACTTCCAAACCAAACATCCTTTGGCCCTAATATTTCACAGGGTAAATGAGAAAAATAGTAGCTTTCGTCTGATACCAAAATGTTGACCACTTCCGGTAAAATCTGGGGCTTCTGGGGACGAGGCTATTAGCGATCGGGCCATGGACCTTTAATCATATGATTAGTTGATTGTTACAAAAATGTGTGTGTGGGAGGGGTGGGGTGCCCTTAAATGAGAAGCAGTATGAAAAGTCAACAATATCCTTGTTATGTACAATGGACGAGAAACAGAAATTGAATTTGGTGTTAAAGGTGCCCCACCCGGTTACAACATATAGTTGTCTCTGTTTCGTAGAAAGCAAGGATGATCACCAAAATACTTTAAAGGGATAAGCAGCGATAATGCGAGAGAACAAAAATAAGTGAAAATGCATTTTTTAGCTTATAAATCAAAGATAACTATGTGCAATTCCATATAACTACTTTAATGTAGGAACAAAAAACACCAAATAGTAAAAACAATGAAGTATTTGAGGAAAATTGTCATACCGTATCCCTCATATATACATACAGCGATGTCTACTCAAAACCTACACTAAACAGCTGATTGTGGTTTACACCAGTATAGAATAAACAAAGATCAATAATATTTGTGTTTGAAGTCAAACTGTACAGGTCAAGGTGCACAATATTACGCTTATAAATCTGGGATATTCACACGGAAAGGCTTTTTCGATCTCAAGTCTGAATTTTGATACGCACATATAGAAATTACAGAATTAGATAAAAAGGTACTGCCCTGTCTTTATAAAGACTTTAATGTGTCTTTAATGTGAGTTGTAATTTTGTATTACAATAGCCATAGAGTACTGTACGAACTATTTTCCGATTAACATAAACCTGCAGCAACAGTAGCATCATCATGAGAAAGAAGTCAGTCAAAATATTTTGCAGATGACATGAGAAAAATACAAGATTTCTAATGATAGTAGGCCTCTGGAACAACTATCATTAGAAATCTTGTATTTTTCTCATGTCATCTGCAAAATATTTTGACTAACTATGATGGAACTGAGATAACCGAGGCAAATCTTGTATAATGATCAGGGCATAGAAAAAATTCCTTTCTGGGAACATGGGAGTTTGATGTTGAAAATTTTCTGCGAATTTGTTGACAGAATGCACGTGTAGTGTGCATCGCGAGCATCTTGGTGCGAGCCCCTAACGGATGGGGTCCAGGATGTGTCAGCAGCATTTGAGACTAAACACTAAATCAGTGCAAGCCTCAGAAAACAGCGGCATGGACGCCAGTATTCAACCATCAATATGCGTTCAAAATGATATTTGAATTTTTTTATGATGGGTGGCATTCCCAGAAGATTTTCTGGGCGGCCGACAGATAAAAATAAGAAACCTTGATTTTGTGATTTTTCCCCCTTAATTTTTTTTCTGTGGCTCTGATTTTTTTTCTGGGAATGCCGATACCAGGATACTGTGGATTTTGCAGCCCTGACAATGATATTCCATACCATGGCAATATTTGGCCTTATGTTACCCCAAGTTCTTGCTCTGCCAATAATAGTCACTTGAGAAAATTCCACATGTGTTCAATTAATTCTCTTTAGGCACATTGCAATGCATTATGGATTGGTTCAAAACACCCCTTGATTAGCACAGTAGTGAACATGCTCTTGCAATGTGGATTATCATTTCTACTATCAAAACTGCAAGTTTGTTTTCCATGATGCTTGGTGGCAAGTGTATGCAAGTACCAAGCTCTCATATCAAGTAGAGAACACGGCACACATAAATCGGAACAAGCACCTTTAAATGATGATAAATCAAATGAAAAAAATCTTTTTCTTTTGACATATACATAATGCTTGTATGATTGTATACTAATCATTGTGGGAAATAAATAAGCTCAAATTGAAGTCCTTCATGTAGAAAATCCCAACTTTGTTATAATATTCCGGATCAGGAATTTTTGTTGCACACAGTATCCTATGGCACTATTCTCCATAAATGTTTACTGCATGAAAACAAAAAAATTGATTCATCTCAAACTTTGGAATTGAGTGTTTTAGATGACTATCTTTAGTTCCAGTTGACTATTTTCAATTAATACACAAAGAAATTTTATTTTAAAATCTCTGAGTCGGCCTCTAACAGATTATTTTTTTTTGCATGTGTAATATTTTGGGTAGAAGTCACTTTGTTTAATGATTTCTCAAAATTGTTACATTTCTCAAAATTTCAGTGCCATATTTGGAATACCACACATTGGTAGTCCTATAAGAAAATATACTACTACATGGCTTACTTTGATATTTTAAAAGTTATGGTATGAAACTTATCAAAATGTAATATAACTCCACCTTAAATTCAGCACTGCAGGTTTAAGGGAGTGGTCATTATTTACCCCCTTTGCTTCTGTTTAAAAAATGCATTTCCCCTTTGCTCCTGTTTAAAGAAAATGCATTCCCCCTGATTTTATGAAATGTGCCCATTTCAAAGTTTGGGTTTCCCCTCTCTCTCCTTGGTAAAAGTGTTCAGGTTCCCCCTCTCACAAACTAAACAATTTAGTTTAGTGGCTATACACCATATACACCCCCCCCCCCCCCGGCATAAATAATGACTCTCCTCCCTTGTAAATGAAAAATCTGTGCAGCACTTGCCAACCCCTAGTTTCACATTCCATTTCACAGTGTTGTGGAGATTGGACTTGGCAAATTTGAACACACAGTTATTTATACATGTGCTGATGTGATTAAGCTAAAAGTCATATTGATTATGAGATCTACTCCATTTCAATGTTCAATTTTTGTATAGCTCAAATTGGTATCATTTAATAAAACTAACATTTCATGTTTATTGCATGTCAGAATTTGGCCTTGTAATATATAACATCTTTGTTGTTATTTTTAGGGCACAAGTAAAGTGGTATCACCCCTTTTCCTCAAAGAGCTGATTGAACTCTTGGGAGACAGACTAGAACACATGGTCTTAACTCAAAATAAACTCAAGGGATGTCCAACTATAATGAAAGCAATATCAGTAAGTAACAATATAAATGTGGCGTCACATATGTGGACACGATTTTCTAGTGAAAAATGAGTCCACAGTCAGCCAGTATGAGTTCTAAATTAATTTGAGCTACTCAAAGTGCTACCTTATTTTGATTCCAACCCCAATACATTTGAACATCTGGTTGCATAGATACAATACATTCCGTGACTCTTCCTTAACAATAAAAAACAAGAATTTACTACCTCTATTTCTAAAATTGATATCCGACTCCGACTCTTTCCTCTGATCTTGTTACATATGTGACCATGCACCACAGGTACCAGTACTGTCAGCATTCAAATTTAACTGGGCACTACAAGTTACTGGTTTAAGAGATGTGTTCTTTACAGGCATGAGAATTTCAGGCTTTTTTGCTGTTATGATTTATTTTCATCACGTTTTGGAGCCATTTCAGTCATTTTCACCTTGTTTTTCAGGCTTTCAGGTTTTTGTTATAAGTAGATTCTCATGCCCGGTTCTAGCTACTATTGCCTCTAAGCAAAGGAATTCAAAGAAATTGAGTGATTTCATTTCTGTCTCTTCAATCAAGCCCAGACTGCACCCTCCCAAATTCCACAAATGGGCTGAAAGGAACACTTTTTGCTGATTTTTTTGACAAAAGGTCCAAATTTAGAGAAATTTTGACCAGAAAGTCCACTTTTTGGTGATGAGATGTTCACACAAAGTCCAAAAAGGGCCATTTTAGGGGGGTTAGGTCCACTTTCACCAAAAAAGGTCCAATTTTTCGAAGTCCTGCACCCCCAAAAAATAAATCTGTGAACCTTGTTTATCTGTTTTGAACCTTAGACTGCATTAAGGTACAGATCACCCATTCCATTCCTTTGTATTCATTGAATTCTAACAAAGGAGCTAACCGGCTATATCTGGAGGCATGGTTATGTGCATTCTTGTTTATTACATGCTATGGATTGCTCCAGAGGGTGTTTTGAATTAATCCCACAATGCATTGCAATGTGCCTGTACTCTACTGTACAAAACACGTGTCAGTGCTTTGGGATAAAAAGTGTTCAAGAATTTTAAGAACCATAAGACATTTCATGATCATGCAAAAAATTCCCTAAGTACTAGTACCTTGTGGGCTAAAATGAGTGTTAAAGTCAGGGTTTTTGTTGTCATCACATGACCTTATTCAAGTGAGATTTCCTAAAACAGTGCATTGTGGGATTGACTCAATACACCCTCTGGGATTGCTCTGTTAGAACATCTGTGTTTTCAAAGTACACAGAACCTCTGAAACCAGCATTATGCATGTACTCAGTTCTGACCAATTTTGAGTGCTGACTATCTAAAAACAATCCCGTTTATATCGCGAGGTCCCAAAAAAGGATCGAGCTAAAGATATAAACGGCCTTTATCAAGGAGGAGTCATTGTCTGGTCTGGTAACGTCCAAGGTTGTGCCTGGTCACGTGACCGCTTTTGCCTATTCAGGCCTGCGCAACAGCTTTCGCATTGTTGGGGTGTTGATTTTGAACTCATTGTTCGTGTCATTGCTTCTTCGCCTTCGCATCTGATCGGTCATGCTATTCTTGTCTAAAACCCGCCCTTCCCTCCCATGATGCTTTTGCTTACGCATCTTTTGCATGGGCTGGCGGTTTTGAGTGCCTTTGGCCCCTTCTACATGCCCCTTCTAACTATAATAGGATGCATTCTTCTAACATTTGTATATAATTCTAATCTTCTGTGATATGTAATAAGGAGGCAGTAATCAACCAAGAGTAATCCCTTTGTGATATGGGTAAAGTATGGCCACTTCCCTGTCAAACCTCCGTTTGATTCAGATTTCTAGATTATATCGAGAAAGAATTAAGTATCTCTACAAGTAGACCTGGGAGTGTAGTAAAGGTTTTCCACCGCGACTGCTACTTTATAAAATTAAAAGTAGCTGCGTAATGCTTAGAGCCATATAGTTATCAAGGTATGTTTCTTGGTGGGTAAAGTCTAGTTCAAGTGTTAAAGTTTTGGAAAGTTTATGGTGCAGCTATTAATGTGGCATGGGTTTAGAGGGAAAAAAATTCCATCGGTCTGTTCAATATGCCATCCCAAATGGGTAATTATTTGATTCTAAATTATAGCCTTAAGAGTGCCCTCGGGTTGGGTTAGGGTCTACCACCCGATTGTCTAGTTGTACATGCTAAGTTAACCTTAAGAGGAGGCCATTGGGGTACATAAGATCTACATGTGGAGTACCCAATTGCTTGATGATCACTGCCCCTTAAGAGTAGACCTCAGGGGATGGGTTAGGGTACTAGCCACCCGATTGGTGATAATGTTATATGTAATGTCAGCTTATGAGTAGGCCATTAGGGCTAAGCCACCCAGTTATCTGACTTCCATGTTTTAAAAGTATTTATCACTAGCTTTAGCAGAAATTTAATTTCATTACATACATGTATGTAGGCAATTGATTCAACAATTGTGTTAGTTATGGCATCTTGTAAATAAATGTCAAAATCAGATGCGCGAAGCAGCAGCAGCCAAACAGCACCTCTCGTCTCAGACTCCTTACTTGAGAAGACGATTATAGTGATTTTAGGAGTACCTCAAGTCTTTACTTCTTTAGACCTCACAAAGATGCAACTTGTGTGACTGTTATTGTATAAAAAAAAATTTCTTTAGCATTATATTTTGTTGCAGACTACCACTGTAGCACACTTGAAGACTTCTAGACCATCCAAACTGGTAAGTTTTCTTACAGACTGGCTGGTACTCCCTTTGAAGAACTACAGACTGGTTGCCCAGACCCTAGTTGTGAGATAGCAGGTTGTAAGTCGGGGCTCAGCAAAACAACAAGGGAAAGCTTGAAAGTAAGTCAATGGGCTATGCCAGAAAATTTCCAAAGGCACTGCACTTTAAAACAATAAGGGAAAATGGGGATAGTTCACCATAAATTTGACCCAAATATGACAAATTTGCTCACATTTGGCCAGTTTGGCCATATTTGGCCAAGTATGGGCAAACATTTGGCCAAGGTTGCCCACAATTGGCCAAATTTGTGCCTCTGTGACCTGTTAACTGGATCCACCAGTTGTTCAAATGCAAACGTAGCTTTGTATTATGCATTTCACCTGACCAATGTTCAATACTTGTTTAATGCTTTAAACAATTTTGTTATTATTTACAGGCTGCATCCTCTGGCTTTGTACATCTTCAGAGCTAAACTTACTGTGAGCACAGACACACAATCAACGTAGGCATCGGCATTGATGACCAATTTATGATGAGAATTTTGAAGAACTCTCGTCACCTCAAACTCTGGACCTTGAGAGGATTTAACACAATATCTTCAAAAAGGAATGGATGGTTTATAGCTGTGGCAATAATGTGTGTACACGAGTGATGAAAGGTGTGCAAGAAACAATTGGTGTATGTGGAGCTTGTGCTGGTTATACTGTAGTGTTATGAATTAAAGGCGAATCAGAGAAATATATTTTGTGTATTTTAAATAACAAAATAGCAAAGTAGACTTAAAAGATAGACACCTAAATTGTTCAATCCCAAGTTGAACTGCCATAGGATTTTTCGTTTGATTGCATTATGCATTTTATTAACATTTTTTGTAGTATAACAGTAACATAGGATAAGTGTATATTAACAAAAATTCCAGATTTTATAAACAATTGTGATTTTCCATATGAAGGACATAGATTTGAGCTTAGCGATTTCCACAGTGATCAGTATGTGAGTCAAGCCTTATATATATGCAAAGAATATGATTGTCAGAAAATTTAGCTCTTAGTGCTCATAAAGCCAAACCTAGCTGTGAATAGAAATGGAAATGAGAGGGCGACTGCGTCCAAAATCTATATCCCCATATGCACAGATCATATAGGCCATGCGTGTGCATTTAATTTCCATATTAACACCTCTTATCATGTAAGAAGAAAGTTTTATTGTGTATTGGCCAAAAGACACTAGGTGACCACCGATCCAAAATCTTTATTCGGTGGTTGAGGTTTGGTCCCGGGAACCCTGTTCTCTCTCCAGACTCCAGTTGCAGAGTAATTGTTTTGCAGTTTGCATTGTTGGATGTTTCCTTTTCTCCATCTACACATGTGAATCCATTCAATATTTTGTTAGTGAAGCCAGGAACACTTGATGCGAGGTGACGAGAACAAACATGCCAAGTCATTGGTCCTACTTTTCATTACAGTCATCAGAATGGACAACAATAAGATTAGGGAATGCAAGCTGGAACACACCGAAGAGAAAACAGATCCATTCAAGCATAACTAATGAAAGGGGAACATAGCTTGTTATGAGGCTGTCTCTGCCTACAAACTTCTTCTTTCTTGTAAGCCACTATGTATAGGTCGCTCAAAGCACCATTTTTTTTTTAAATTTTATTTTTGTCTTATTTAGCCTGGGTAGATCATTCAGTGTTTAGACACTGCTTTCCAATGATGCCCAGGGATCCAGGACGAATTGGGACAGCCAGGGGTTTTCACCCTACTCTTATCGAAACTGACTGCGATTTCATATACAGGCGTGATTTTCCATGTATATGGGACCGACGGCTTAACGTCCCCTCCTAAGGACGGGGTATTCTCATGGTTCGTTTGCCCAACTCCAAATGAACCACGGGGAGAGCAGAATTCCAGTTTTGATCAATACTTCTTACAAATCAAATCCAGAATTTAGTTCCCAATTAAATCCCAGCAAGTGGCCCCGGCGGGGCTCGAACCGGAGACCTTCTGCACCAAAGGCGAATACCCTAACCAGTGCGCCATGCTCTCCCTTAAAAGAGTCCAGTGCCGCCTTGATTCCTTATTTGTGCCATATTCTCTTTTTCTGCAAGGGAAAAGATAAGGTAATGGTGTATAAGAGTTGTGTGAGATCAGTGATACTGTATTGGAATGAGACATGGTGTCTGAGCAAAAATGAGACGGGATTCTGAGGAGGACAGAGAGAGCAATGATGAGAGCGATGTGTGGTGTGAAGTTGATGGATAGGATGAGGACTGATGACTTGATGCAGATGTTGGGTTTGGAAGAAGCGATGAACCGGTTGGCGAAGGCGAATAGTGTACGTCGGTATGGGCTGAGGAAGGATGATGGGCATATTTTAAAAGGGCTTTTGAGTTTGAGGTGCCGGACATTTGTGGAGGAGAGGACGTCCAAAGAAGACTTGGAAGAAGTAAGTGGAGGAGCTAGGAGGAGAGTAGGAGGGTTGGATTGAGGATGCATTGAATCGGGTGAAGTGGAAGGAGGGAGTAAGGGTAGTTGCTGCGAGTGTGAGGTGAATCCAGAAACCCTCGTTCACAGGGACAAAACGGATTTAAAACTTTGGATTTACTACTACTACTGGTGCTGTCAGTTTCAATGACAACACATTCTTTCCTTCCATTACCAACAGTTTTACAGTGTACACAGTACATGTGAAATTATCTGTTGTTTAGATACTATGTTAACAGAAAGTACTGTGTAAAAATATGAAAAGAGATCCATTAATTCAGGCCCTGTGGTGACAAAGCAATGACAATTGACATACGTATTTGCCATAGGCCCTTGCTTTGTGGTTACGGCAGTGACAGGAATGTAGGGGTGTGTCTCATAAATAAAAAAAATAATCACCGAAAGGCTTTTTTTCAGAAGAAATTGTTAAAATGTACCCCAAAAAGCCAAATTTTGAAGAAAAATACACTAAAGTATCCCTCTTGGCTCTTATTGAATAGAAATGTTCACAAAGACAGTTTTTAAAGGACTACTTTACGAGAGGCATCTCTCAAAACTAGCCAGGGCAGTCTGGGACTGTCAGCAGTTACCCCTATCCTACTGTTCTCAAAACTGATGTGGTATACAAGGTCTCGGTATGACTCCCTGCACATGGTACCGATGGCGTAACTTCCCCTCTGAAGGACAGGGTATGCTTGTGGTTCATTTGCCCAAGTCCAAATGAACCATGGGGAGAATGGATTTCAAGTTAATTACTTAGTTCTCCTATACATATCAAAGCCAGAATTAAGAACATCAGTGGATTTCAAAACAATATTTGAAATGTGCAGAATCGATTAAAGTTAAAGTGAAGGATAAGTTGCGAATCTTATAAGTTCTTTCCAGCCGTTTAGAATTGACAGAAAAGGAAGCAAGAAAACGGGCAGTGTGCCCAAGATACGAGCTCCATTCAATTACGTGTTTTGTAGTAAGTGTCCGACACGGACATAATGACTAAATATGTGTCCGATTATGAATCTTTCAGATTTAGGTGCTTCTGGCTCTTATTCATTCTGCAGGGTATGTTAGGATACCTGTTGCTTGTAAATACATGTTAAAAGCGGTTTTTTGATGATTTTTTCGAGTTGCTGATTTAGCAATCCTGATACGTGTTCTTTACGTACCTGATTTTACTCTCCGCCCCGTGGCCCCACTACCGGGGGTCTTGACCCCGAGGATTCTCCAGCACCAAAGGCAAATATCCTAAGCAGTGGGACAGTCTGCATTGTGAAATTCTTGCATTTGTTGTATACTTTGGTTATAACAAAAAATTACTTTTAAATTTTCTTGTCATAGCTTTTGAATGATTTCCAACTAATTTAATTGTGTTTCTAAATTGCAGAGAATTGAACCAGTTGCCACGCTTGGAACATCTCCTTACAGCTCACAGTGCTCCCTCGCCAATATGAAGGAATAGAAAACGTGCGCCAAACAGGAACTTCTGACCCGGATGCTATGGTTGCTTATTATTAAAGGTCCCATGGCCCCGATCGCTATAGCCTCGTCCCGAAGAAGCCCCCGATTTTACAGAGAAGTGGTCAACATTTTGGCATTCAGAAGAAAGCTACTATTTTTCTCATTATACCCTGTGAAATTTAGAGCCAAATGATATTTGGTTGGAAGTTAACGAGTCGAAAGTGAAAAAATGTACCCATTTTGGTTCCCTCCGCTTCGAACACATATTAATTTTACACAGTGCTTCTATGGGGCTACAAACAATCACGTTTTTAGCTCTAGCTTAAAAACGGGTTGAAAACGGCACGCAAAACTTTATTAGTGGGGTTTTGGAGTGGAAGGCCATTCTTATAAAAGATGCAAAACACATTCTATCTTAAATGGGCCATCCCCTTTAAGTAACTAATAATAATTGTGTAATTAGGTAGGGATTGTTGAAACTGAAGTGAGGAGGATTTGCTTTTAATAATGACAACGTTCTATGCAATTTTAAGCAGTAATGGCACAGTTTTTATCCCCCTGCCTTTAAAAGATAAGTGGGGGGGGATTGTGTGTGAGGGTGAGCATGTAAGTATGGGTGTTCCAGTTGGGTAGGTTTTTTTTGGTTTATTTTTTTACGTCGTTTTTTAAAAAGTTAGTTCGATTTAGTCAAATTTGTGGTGAAAGGTGCAATAGGGTTCATTACCATATGTTGTGGAGGTAAAGCGT